>JAHZMX010002808.1:0-18880 GCA_027743895.1 Seira musarum | reverse complement strand
AAACAAAGGAATTCCAAGATTTAAAAATAACTGAGCAGACTGTGATAGCCCAAGCAATAAATTTCTTTTTGGGAGGGTATGAGACATCAGTGACAATCCTCAGTCATCTTCTCCTCTATTTGGCTGAGAATCCAGAGGTTCAAGAAAAAATGCACAAGGAACTTATGGAAGCTCTAAAGAACAAAGGCGAAGGCGATGACAACCACATCAATTCAAAATTGGGTATTGTCCACGAGCTCTTAAACGAACTACCGTATATTTCGGCATGTGTAAATGAGGCAGTAAGATTAGCCCCACCGGTTGTACGTCCTGAAAGAATTTGCACCAAAGACTGGGAGCATAATGGACTTTTGATTAAGAAAGGGACAATCGTGATGATGCCATCATGGCCAGCAAATAGAAATCCAGATGTTTTTGAAAACCCTGATGATTTCATTCCCGAACGATTTTTAGAAAATAAGAATTTGGAGAAATTGGTCACAACATTTGGGTACGCAATAATAATGTTCCCCTTTTTAAAATGATTAATTTGACAATATTTATAAATAATTATGTGAAAAATAGGTTTGGACCACGGCATTGTATTGGAGTCAGATTCGGTTATGAAACTCTGAAACTGTTTGCGTGTAACTTTGTTAAGAATTTCCGAGTCGAGAAGAGACCTGACACTAAAATGGTGTACAAGAAAGGGGCCTTATTACTTGTATCATTTGAACCGTTATATTTGGACATTGTAAAGAGGCAGTAGAGAATTACTACGAAAAGCTTTTTCTGCTGGATGAATAAAACTTGAAATGGATTTGATAGTAAAATTGTATAACATACTGAACGCGTGCATCTCTATGATAAACATTCAAAATCTTTTCTATTCTAATTCTTTGTAACCCAATGAGCAAAACCCCTTAATTTTTTTCAGGGTCAAGCCAAACCAAAACAAGCTTTTGTAATTACAGTAAAATAGTGTTTTATTACATTGCATTGCCTGAAGCCCACTCTTCATCTACGTAAGTTCTTTTTTGAATCACTGGAGTAGGTGGAGGTTGGCAATGAACCTACACAAAATTTGTATTTGAACAAGTGGAAAGGTTTCCTTCTTCCTCTGGAAAGCACTCTTCATCACAAACGGTTTACTTTTACTCTCCCTTTGAAATTCTTCTCCAGTTTTCAAGGAGTTTTTTCTCTTCTTTCCCAAACATAAATATCTTTATTTTGATTTTCCGTAGGTAGTAAATAGGTATTGCGAAAGTATGCAATTTATTCCAGCACGCTTTCGCGGAGAACCACACCACAACACAACAAAGTCCCTTGAGCTTTTTTGACTTCAGGTCTTCAGGTTTTTTTTGCTCTACTTTTGGGATTCGAGGCCACTGTGATGTGATGTGACTGTGATGTTGTTAATGTTGATATGTGAGTCTGTTGATCTTTTTACATTATTAAAAGTGGTTGGCTTTGAGTCTTGAATTTTCACTGGAATTCGAAAGAGGGCAAGGGCAAAAGTGGAAAGAAAACGGATTCTTTGCTTATGAATTCTTTTACCACAAACAAACATGATGGAAAATATGCATAATCCTTGGAGGGAGCTCAAGACCAGAAAGAGCTCAAGAGAGGACCAACAAAAATTGTTGATCCTCTCAACTAGTAATTACACTACACTAAAGTTGATAAAGAAATTTTAGAAATATACGCAATATAATCGATAGATTTTTTAACCGCTTATTTAAATCACAATAGATTGTAGAGGTTACAGACGCCGGACATATTCATACAAATGACATGACCTGAGCAACAATTTTCCAAATTTTACCTAAGAAATTGGCTTATCAAAATCATAACTCACTGAAAGGGTTCAATTTAGCAAATAGAGGAGTTTATTGGGACATGCTCAGGTCTACCTCCACTTTTCTCAGTCATTGCTTCGGGAATTTGGAGCCCCTACTCGCTTCTTAGTTTTCACGTAGGTATGTAAGGCGTAAAACATTTGAGCTACATTTGTCGCCCACTGCAACTGATGTCTGTCATGTTAAGAAAAAAGTTGATGGGCGATAATAATTACGAGATTCTTCCAAATNTTTTCTCAGTCATTGCTTCGGGAATTTGGAGCCCCTACTCGCTTCTTAGTTTTCACGTAGGTATGTAAGGCGTAAAACATTTGAGCTACATTTGTCGCCCACTGCAACTGATGTCTGTCATGTTAAGAAAAAAGTTGATGGGCGATAATAATTACGAGATTCTTCCAAATAAAAACTTTCCACTTTGTTAAATTACATAATGTAACAGTAAGTGTACACTTGACAAAGAAATACGTTTCGTTTATGTAAACGGATTTATTACTGTAGTCGTGTCGTAGTCGTGACTTGTAAGTAGTGGGTGGGTGACTGGTGGACGAGTCTTCCAGTAATTAATTATTTAGGGACTGCCATGATCCGGCTTTAGGCGCATAACAGGAAGTGCTTCTGCTGATTTCATGGCAAAACAAAAAACAGGGGTCGGAAACAGATGTTGAATGTTGAATGCCTGGGTCAAAAATTGAGAAAGCGAAGGAGGAGGCATTTTGCACCAGACAGACGTTACGAGTGAGTGAACAAATTTTCTGGAGAAATGCGTGTGAAAAAACATTTGGCCTTCTTAAGCTTTAGTAACGTAACCCTTAAAAAAGGAAGGCATTTTTTGTAGCGTTTCTCGATGTGGTGCGATATGCGAGAATGCAATGATAATAACAGCGTCGTTATTGTGTAAATATAAATAATGCGACGATGACTATGACCGAATGTTTGTTTAAAGGTCTGGATCATCATCATGGATTTGATGTGATGTAAGTATGATGATGATGGTGAATTTTTCCGCGGGATGCTTTTGGACTCACGCTGCGAAGCCTTGGGTGGTTGGTTGCTTTGACTTAGCCAACATTCCTCAACATTGTTGTACAATTTTCGTGATCGTTATTTCCACATACCCATAATTTATAATGGTATCCGGCATTCATTCTCAAACACGAGAAGAAGAAGAAGAAAGCTTTGGTGCAAAAATCAATTTGGTGGTTGAACAAATAGTGAAAAGCGATTTGAAAGAAGAAATGCCTACTTTTTTTTAAAGCTCCAGATGGGGATCCATTTAGCACACTGTCCAGCGTGTGTCGAGTCTCTCACGATTTGGTAGGACACAAAGCAAATGCTGTGATGATTTCAGAAGACGTGGAATCCAGAGAACTGAGAGTGGAGGAAGGAAGACGAACTTTCCATGGATTTATGGCTCAGCCAGTGACAAAGACTTGGGAGGTTATTGAGGTCGGCGTGAAGAAAATAAGCCGGTCCCAATGGAGCAATCATCGAGGAAGTACAAGTTTTCCTTCACCACTCCATCGCGCGTTCTAACCGATTTGTTTTTAGAGATGAGTTAAGACGAGAACGGAAGCAGCTGCAGAGATTTTCAAAGACGGACTTGGACAAGGAAGAAAACATAAAGATGGGTTGAGTTGAGTGTAAGTAAACATTTTCCAGCTTAGAATATACACTTATTCTACACACGGTTGGGTCGGATGGTCATTCAAACATTTTCTAAGTTTGGACGATTCTAACTTCATCTCTCTTTATTAGTTCAGGAGATGAGTCAATAAGGAGAAAGTGGACAGTTGGGATGCATGGTCAAGAAATGTGTCGCTTTAATATCAAAGCATGATCACAGATGCAGCAGCAACGACGACTAAAACGAAGAAGATACATAATAATACCAAGGGAAATTACTGCCGGAGAACTTCATCTGGGACAAGAGAGTCGTCAAGAAATTAGAGGAAATCGATCTTACTTAATTAACTGTCATGTTGCTGTTGCTTCAGCCAAGAATATGTACATAGTACGAAGAATTAAGACCTGCAATGCTGCAAGCTGCAACCTAAAAATATACTTACACACGACACGACGAAGCAAAAGGGATCAAATATGTCGTTTTATGGAGTCGGTGAAAGTTTCTTGATTGAATCCCGGAAAACCATGTGAAAGCAATCCAGATGTCTTGAGGGATTTGATAAAAGTACCTGCTGAAAATCACCCGCATGAAATAGAGCGTAACGCCAATGGCCATGAAAGAAAAACAAAACGTTCATGGCCGTGGGTAAAATTGAAATTGAAGATTATTGCCCTGGGCTTGTACCCTAACTCTTGGCTACAAGAAAATTGATTCATGGAAAGAGTATTTTCTTTTATGCTTGCCCCATCGAAAGCTGCCAAAAATTTGGACTTTTTCTAGAAAGTGTACAATAAAATACAAAATACAATCACTCTTGCTTGTTTTGAAAAACAATTTGAAAAATTCATTGTTTAGTCTGTTCCAGTTGGTTTCGCACTGAAACTAACATATCTACGACAAGATGACTTAAAATCTGTATTTGTCCAATGCAATGTGCAACTTGCCCAGGCAATTTTTAAATTGTTATACGTATCCGCCACTCCCAAAAATCCACATCCGCATCATTTCGAAATGATATCAGGAGCTTATATATTTTAACTTTTTCTTTCCGTTCGTCTAAATTTTTACTTCGCTCGATTGATTTTCACCGAAGTGAGAAGACTTTTATAAGTTCTAGCTTAAGTAACAAATCAAGTAAAAGTTGCACTACTAGACATCCCGCCATACCTAAATACGTTCCTAAATTACTTTTCCCTTCAAATACTCTCGCTTGATTTGACTTGATTTCCGGATTGCAAGCACTATTTCATGCATTAATGCATGTCTCTATAAAAAATATGGTACACTAACTGATCTTAATCCATAACATTCAATTCTCAATCTTGACTTGTTCAGAACTATATAGGCCCATGCAGTAAGATTTTTTTATACTTCCTTCCTGTTTTGTTGAGAGAGAAAAAACATCGTCTTAAAAGTGTCTGTCGTTTTCGCTCCCTTTAACAAAGTTAGGTTGCATTCAGTTTGCGTTCCGACATCGCTTGGTCTTCCTTGTCTGAATCTGTGGATGTTGAAATGAAAATAAATAAATTATTCTTCCATTCTCATTCTTCCCTCGCGAGTCAAGTCAGTTGAGTTGAGTTTAAGTCGATCCGTTCTTTCTCCCCTGAAAATTCATTTTCTCTCTTAATTCATTTACTATGAATAGTGAGCATAGGAGAGGAGCTAAAAGTAAAAAATCAAATTCAACTTAGGCACATTTTTTTAACGTCAGACAAACGCAAACATTTATATTCATTCGAAATAAATAAGACAATTCCAGTCAGTCCGAACTCGAACTTTTGCCTTTGTTTTTATTCCTTTTTTGCTAAAGCTGAAATGAAAAAGTTTTGTGTATCACATCGTTTCGTAGTAGTAGTTTCAGCAACTTTTTTTTTCTCC
Source organism: Seira musarum (assembly GCA_027743895.1). Lineage (NCBI taxonomy): Eukaryota > Metazoa > Arthropoda > Collembola > Entomobryomorpha > Entomobryidae > Seira > Seira musarum. Next base: position 13,540 of record JAHZMX010002808.1, on the reverse strand, counting down.
TGCCTGCGACAATCACTTCCAGACAGAGTGATGGACAGTGAGAGTGAAGAACGTTAAGTGAAGCCAAGCCAAGGCAAAGCCAAGTCAAGTCAAACCAGATGAAAATGGAAAGCGAGTCTCTTTCACTACAAAAACTTTTCCTCCTTGCTCCGAGGCAATTCGAGAGCACAAAGATTTATTCGAGAAGAAAAAGTTGAGGAAGCTCACGGAAACTGAAACAAAAAGGAAAAAGCTATGAATTCCTTATTTCCTGGAGGGAAAAAAGGAAATGACCATCTTAATTTTAAACACGAGGAAATGCAAGACGAGTGAGTAAAAAGTCAACGATGGAAAATGGATGATGGCATTTCTAGAAGCAGGGCCTATGGATTCATGAGGATTAAAAGAAAGTCAGATGAAAACTTCCATAAATAATGGTTTAATTTAAGAATTAAGAAAGTATAAGAATAAACCATTTTAAAACAATAATACCTACCGAAAAACAAAACAGAAGAATTGAGTGAACACTTTTAAAAGTACATATCAATGACGTATGACAGATACATAAGATTTATTCTCTTTTGATAAGAAACTTCATCATTCTTAAGCATCCGTCTTCATTTAAACACATATGACCTATGAGTATGAGTAACCTATAAGTATGTCGCATTGTTCTATTTAGTTTACTAATTTTTGAAGGCTCTTGTCGAATACATGAAGGTACTCATTCATTTCAATGGATAAAATTAACTAGATTTAAGGTTCTTTGCCATTGACAGTTTCTCAAATCTGTCAGGTACACTTTAAATTTTGTCCTATATAAACTTACGCTTTTCTTAAGAAATCATAAAATATTAAAAGCTTGTGCCTAATTCATAGCTTCTTTTGTTTACAATTTCTCTTTTGAAGTAGTGAAAAAATAATTCATGCAAACTCATCCCTTCTAATTTTGCTTCAGGACCAACAACGCACATAAAGTAAAACGTGAGGACGTCGTGAAGAAAGGCTCAGTCGCAAAATGTGGGAAAGTTTGGCATCTCTACACATTTCTTCTCTGATCCGAACCTCTACCAACACCATACTGCTTGCTATGCTACCTTGCAAGTTTTTTAACGAAAAACTTTTGTGTTTTGAAGCGCATTGTTTATCACTTTTCGCATTTTACACTCTTGCTCTCATTCTCGAGGGGAAGAAGTTTTGCCAAAAAATTACATTAAAAAGATGGCGATAATGATAATCTTTATAATAGCTCATGGGAGAGAGCGAGGAAAAAGCGGAGAATGTGTAAGAGATCCATTTTGTAAAGCATGAAAGAATGCAGAACAGAGCATGCCATGCTATATAGGGTGCCCCTCATTTCTCTGGAAGATTAGAAGAGATATATGATGATGATATACTACAACAATATACATTATTATTACATAACCGCATAAAGAATTTAAGAGCCCAAAAATGAGGGTATCGAGAAATAATGTATTTTAATGGGTTCTTTGCGATAGTTAAAGGTAAAGGGAGGAAGTAGAAGTGCAAATTTTAACGATCCATTTTTTTCTATGAGACCCGGCGTCAGATGCTATAAATGGCCTTTATTGCTTTCGAAGGATCGCTTCGCAAAAAAAATATTTCTGCAAAAAACTTTTTAAAAGGCATGAACCGACAAAAAAAGAGCAAAATACTTTTAAGGAGAAGATGAAGTGGAAGATGAGCGAAAATTGCTTTTAAAAAATCTTTGCTTTTGTTTTAAAAAGTTCAGGATGAATATGCATAAGCTATATTATTATGGCATTAATCATTAATCATTTTTTCTGGAAGAAAGCGAAAGCGATGCAATCTGGAATGTAGTCAAAAAGAACCATCAAATCATAAAAGATGCATTGATCATCAAAGAAAGGGTTCTGGTTTAGAATGCAGTGCACATAGTCATAATCATTTATTATTTAATTTAGTAGGCACTTATTTTCTCAAGGAATTCTTGAGGAAAAGAAAATATTTTCGGCGCAATTTTGCAATTTCATCGGAAGATAAATATCGTTGCAGTAATGGATGAGAAGGTAAAAAGGTTGGCTATGCTTTCATGTTCTAAAAGCCCACACAGAGTACATTGAACCTGGCAGATCGATTCATTTTTTGCCCATCAGTCTTGTAATCAAAATGACTTATCTTAAAGATTTATGGATATGCATAAGAAGAAGTACCAATTGTTCATTTTAGCTAATGTTTCCAAAAAACAGCAGCATTCTATTATTCCAACGGACAATTGGAAGCCATTGTTTTAATTTTTAATTCAAAGATACAAACAATCCATTTTTTGTTTATATTACGTTCCATGTAAATATAACTCATGTGGAGGAATATTGCCATATTTCTTTCATTTATTCATGAAATATATGATACACAATGGAGAACGGATGGAAGATGAAGAAAAAGTGGTGAGCAGGGACCTAAAGGTCCAACTCATCCATCGAAAGACAGGAGGAGAGAAAGTTTTGTGTCTGGCCTGGCAGGATAAAAGAGTTTTGTGAAGTACCTATACTCAAACCATGCAGTAATGAAGCAGCTGCTCTCATGTTTCATTTTTCTTTGGCTTTTGGATGGTGTAATGAATGAAAGTTTAGGTGGATTTCTAAATGGAAGCACTTCCTCTCAGGGTACCTAACCACCCTTTGTTGATGCAGTAGAATGAATGGAACCATAAAATACAATTCGAAGAATAGCAAGGGGACTACAGTATCCAGAATGATACCTAACACCGACAGAGACCCTTTTTAAAGTGAAAATAATAGCTTAGATAGGAAAATGAATGCCAAATGTGTGCCATATAAAGATTCTGAAATTCCAGGCCTTCCCATGTTATTTTTAATAATTAAAACATGCGTTATTCGAATTTAAAATGTTTAACGATAACTCATGGTGCAAAATGCTATAAATCCTCCATTCCATAGTTCAAATTTACCCTGCCCATCACTATTCTCCAAACAACAGTTTTATTGTCACTTTTTCCAACATAAAAACTCCAGTCGTTTTCGAGTTTAGCACCACCATAAAAAAAGTTGAAAACTATTTTTCCAACATTTTTTTGACTTACGCATCTATGCGTTCATTTCCTCCCTCTTCCCATCTGTAGTTCGTTTGGTACGCAGGACAGGAAATTGTGAACCCAAGAAACTTTGACAAGTTACATGTTCTCTACGTACCGGTTTAAAAGTTTTGAAAGATTTACGATTATCAGAATCTTCAGATAGACAGTTTTTTAAGGTAGCACGAACTACTTAGGGTTGCGACTCAAGACACTGACAATGAGTGATGAAGTTAAGAAAACTTTAGGGTTTTACAAGTAAATATATACCTACAATGTATGATGGTTAAATGTAATTTTTACACGAAAACCAATAAAGTTCCTACAGTTCATTTATTGCTATTTTTAAAAAAAAAAACTAGTGAAAATCGAGTTGGATAAGTTTGAAACAAAGCAAAACTGACATACCGAAGTAACATTTTGAGGAAAAAAATCCTGATTAAATAATATCACAATGAATAAAATTGTATGCCTGCTAAAGCCTCAGATGAACTCAGGAAGTGCAAATCCTAACTTAATAATAATAATCCTGTTTTAAAAAATGCATATTCAGCACAGATGAAAAATTAAACTAAACCGACTCTGTTCTGTCTGGTAACCAGCTTATAATAGATTTGTCTGGAATTATAAATTACAATGAAAAAGGCAATGACTTAGGTATGCGTGTACATTTTACAACTGCATCCCAGACGTGTGCAGTAATTCGTGGAGTTAGTGATCCAAAAATGTTTCAAAATCCTTCTAGGAAGAATATAATATGTAATTCCACAAAGTAGAAAGAAGACCATATACTTAGCATAGGAGGAGTAGTTGGAACATGAATATGAATCCCGACGGATTACATTATTTTGAAGTGTGATGCGATGCAAATGATGATATCACTGTCAAAAGTCATATGAACAGTGAAACTCAAAGATGAAATGCCTGTTTTTATGTAGACCACTTAGGAATTCAAAGCGAAAAAGCCCTGGCGAGATTACGGCACTCATCCTCTAAACTCATTTTTTAGATGAATTCATGCTCCTGCCAAAAAGATAACTTCCTGGAAATGAAGCAAGGACGGTGGGTCGGTGGTGCCAAGCCAAGTGGGATAGAGGATGATATGGTGCAGAGGAAAGGGAGAAAGTAAAAAGCGCATCAAATCATATCACTACGGCATAATGACATGCAAAATAATAGTAGTTGAGTGAGTGAGTGTGTGGTGCTACGAATATCTGTTGTAGTACAAGTAGAATTCACGGGACTGGAAGAGGAAGAGATGAGGAGGACGATGACGACGATGATGATGATGATCATCATGATGAAAGACATGTATGATCATGACCGCGCGATAATGACAGACTACCTAAATATATGGATGTTGTAGCACATACCGTCTTCAAAAGTATTCTTTTGTAGTGGCTTCATACTTGGCTTGGCTTTGGCTTCAGTGGCTGAGAGCACTGTAATGATCGTCATGTATCAAGTAAATCAAAAACCAGAAATAAGGGCACAAAAGGATGGTGAAATGACGAAGTATGTAGTTTTACTTGTGAGTAGGGAAAATCAGAAGATGAATAGGATTTTGGAAGCAACTCCCGGATCTTGTAGCATTTTTGAAGTGACGACAATAAAAAATGTAAAAAAAATGAGTGACAGGCAACGCGGAAAAGCTCTTTTCAGCCAAAAACACTCTGATTTTTAATGGTTTGGGTGGAGCAAGCTAAACCACAGCTACATACACCACAATTCAGAAATGAGCTGATATGATATGGCATTTCATGTTAATTATAATGTACTCGCAAAAATGCTGTTCTTGAACTTCTTCAAAATACAGATATGGTTGGGCGAAAAAAAGACTTAATGCAGCTAGCGAGACACATTTTCAATGTTCATTTCTCTTTGGTCCTTATTGATTTGCCACCATCAAATTATTTTAATTGTTGTTGATAGAAATTGATCCAGTTTAATCAGTTTTTAATAGATTACTCGTATTAGGCTAGCCAGAGTTTAAACGATTGAAAATGTCAAAGCTTTGACTTTCAAGCCCTTTAGCCAAAGTCAACTTGGATAGCTCCTATGCTTCCGGCTGTCGGAAACTGCCTGGAAGCTACGGACAAATTCTGACCCAGCTTAGGTAAGCCCAAAGTACTTTTCTTGTCTTGCCTTTGCAAATAGTACACCGTACTGGTACTGTAAGTCAAGTCCCTTTAATGTCCCCACGACAAATTTTTATCCATCCCTCGGGCTTAGCATAGATCTACTCCAGGCTTTTTTTTATTGCACACTCACTCGGTGCACAAGTTCTTGACAATACGAAAGTAATTAGTGGCCCGATATATATAGCACCACAAACAATCAGTATTTTCCCCACTGTTCCGGCACCACATAAAAGGATATCATTTGTCAGTCAAGTCATTTAACTTGCACAATACTTTCACTCACTTTCACTTTCCCTCTACAAAATTGTACACGAACTCTTTCTATCGAAATAAACTTGTCTCATCATCATAATCATTTGTATTTTGTCGTGAAAGGAAAAAAGGGAAATTTATTTGTGGTGAAATAAATCTCTGCCTTTTATGTATTTCCTCTTGAAAATTCCCTTTTTACGAGCTTATTAGTACTAGAATCCTTTTTCCTTCTCTTGTTTTTCCAAAATTTTGAGTTTCAGAGTTTTCTGGAGCAATTAAATAATTCTCTATTTCATGAGATGGATACAAGCACTCTTTTCTCTCGAACAGCCATTAATACAATTTGGAGGAACAAGGTGGAAATCGTAAAAAGCTTCAAAACAAGACATCAAAATGAGGATTTGTTTGGGAAAAAAGAACAAAACTCCGTGTTTCTTTCTCTCTCATAGGCATAATGGCATTTACGCAGCTTCCTACTCTTTTCAAGCAGCTCATGATAATCATTTGAATGCAAAAGCAGAAGAGAGAGAAGCAAAACAGAACTGGAGCAGAGAGAGGAGAAGTAGACTCCAAAAAACAGTATCAATTCCAGTTGCACAGACGTTGAGACTTGAGTCCTCGATTTTACATGTTTTCTACATGTGGCCAAGTTAATGAGGGAACAAAAATCCATTAGTTCAGACCATTAAGCTCAACACCTAGGAAATGCTTTTGACGTGGGATACGATACGATACTCTGAAAATGAAATGAAAGCTTTTTGTTCTGGAACTGGAACTTTTCTAGTGTCCCCATCCTTTTTAAAGGAATGAATGGTTGAGGCGAGGCTGAGTACTTCGATACGATACTCTGAAAATGAAATGAAAGCTTTTTGTTCTGGAACTGGAACTTTTCTAGTGTCCCCATCCTTTTTAAAGGAATGAATGGTTGAGGCGAGGCTGAGCACTGAAATTTTTTGCTTGTATTGAATGCTGTTGTTTTGAAAAACTCAAATTCTGCCCTAGTTGCCCCAATTTATTTGGAGTAATCCATTCAATTCAAGCAAAGAATAGTGGGGAGGAGGATGGGTATTGGTGATGTGATGGTCATCATTTCACACAATTATAAGCTAAATAATGGAGGAAAAACAACCAATGTCCAGGAATTTTCGTTCCCAATGAGGGGAAAAAGTCACATTTGTTTTACTTTGCTTCTTTGAATTCAATAACGAGGTCAGTGGAAAATAAAAAGAGATGAAGAAACATTGAGAAGGAAATAATGGATACAGAAAAGTTACAATTCAATGGCGTACGGCGTACGTAGTATTTTGGAATGGATTCATCTTTCTCTTTTTTTGTTCAAAATGTTGCAGATATTTTGGCAGAGAATCCAGTCCCAGTGAATGAGAAATGAGTCATTTTTTTGTGTGCTTTTTGGTTTTTCGACTTTTGGTATGTATCCGAAAAAAGTAATGATATTGGATGGGATGTCAAAGAAATGAAAAGTGAGCGTGGGACGAGGACGGGGGCAGGGCTACAATTCAAAAAGTTTAATTTTTTGAATGGACTAGTTTTGATTTGGCTCGTGAACGTGTTTTTGCAACACGTTAAATAATATACTGAAGGCCTTGTAGATGGCTTGCTGGTCTGATCTTTACGTCCTCCATCCTCCTCCTGCACTCGGACTCGGCGGACGTTGTCTCTTGGAGTTTATCTAATGTAATGCTGCATCGCTCGAAGGAATAAAATCTTGGGAAGATTTCATAATGTGGGGATGAAACTGCAAAAGCACGTATGATGCGATCTGAATGAAAACTACGACTTGAATACTTACTTTACAAAGTACGAAGAGGAAATGAAATGATGCAGACTAGGCTAGGCCAATCTGTTCTTTTTTTCTTTCTTTATACACGAACGTGTTAGGTACTTGTTCTTTGAAGGTGGGAAGCCATTAGCGTTAACTTTTACGGGATTTGGCTTCCTACAAGAACAGAATCACTTTGTTCTCCAGCTTTCCCTGGTCATTTGTAAAAAAAAATTTTTTAGAGGAGTCCTCCATACATTTCCTGCATTTTATTGAGTAGCATCGCAGAGCATTGACTTCATCATGGTGAAGCTAAGCAAGAAAAAAGGAAGGAAGAGGGAAGGAAAAGGAAAAAGACGCATTTTTTTGTAAAAAGCCTTGGAAGCTTGAAGAAATTGAGTGTTTTTAGGAAAATGGGTAAATTTTGCGATGCATCTCGACGATAATGCTCATTCGTTCCTGACAAGAAGCTCTAATTGCTGATGGGCTGAAAACATCAAGAGTTTTTTTTCATAGGACGCTTCTTTAAAAAATCTGGTTTAAAAATATTACGAAAGAAGTAAAGCAAGTCAGGAGGAGGAGGGCATCATCATAAAAATGATGCTCTGGAGAGTGCCTGCAACACTGAAAACAAGTTGGAAATGGATAGGCGTTTTCACTTTTTATCTTTTAAACTTCTATAAAATCTACAAAAGTAGCTTGTGAAGGACATAAGTAGAAAATGGAAAAGTTATCTTAAGCCTCCAGTCCGGCCTAAATTCTTGACATTTGCATAATGGAAACAGTGGCAAAAAAAATGTGTTGAAGACTATTTATAATCACATATTTTTTTATTCCATTCATAATTTATTTCATTTAACTTTTGAAGGTATCTGTAAATACGCGTAAATGTATGCACATTAATTAGTGAGTCAATTTAACAAACTCAAAAAAACGCTTTAAATTCAGGATTTTTTTGTGTGTCTCAGCGCTCAAAGGTCTCATTTCATCTTTCACCTGAACTGAAGGGTGAGTAAATTCGTCACCAGGAAATGGAAGACGGGTAGTCCGGAAAATCCGAGAATCTGAAAAAGCAAAATCGAGTTTAATATTCAATGACCAAAATCAAATGAAATCAAACCATATATAAGAAACGCTCCAATAAATTCCCCAAATTATAAATGTTGGATTCATTTCCCATGAAATATTAGTTTGAAAATTCAATTGAACAAGGAAAGCGAATTAAAAGCTTATAGATCAAAGCACTTTTTATATTCCCATTCTACTCCATTCATTCATTCATTCGTGAAGTGAAGAAGTTGAAGAAAGTTAAAGTAAGAAACCAAAGCCAAGTAAAGGCTTTTCCTTCTGACTCTGTCGTATTTGACATTGGATATGGAAGCATTAGAAAGTTTTGGAAAAAGTGGGTTTAATTTTACGGGCTGACGTGATATATAGAGGTAAAGATTTCCCGAAGAAAGATCCAATTCACTCACTTTATGTGCTTTCTTTTCGTAATTTGATACCGACTTTTTCTTCTTCTTTTTTTCTGGAAGCAAGGAATGCATTTTTCCTTGCATGAAATATGGGACCTACTTTTTTGGCTCCCACCACTCTTCCCCATTCGCAAAGATTTAGGAAACTATGTCGCAGTTCTTCTTTTTCTTCTTCTTCTTGAGTTTGAGTAAGGTATAGGTAGGTAATCTATTCTAGCATTAGTATTGTAAGTTAAACTTGCCTTGAGAAAGAAAGAGTTGGAGCAAGCGGAGTTGACATTTACGATTGTCATTTGATTTATTTTGTCTGTAAAAATAAAACGCGCTTGAAAGCCAACCCCATCGTATCTATTGTTGGACTTGAACGAGAGGCGGAAGAATTGGCCATCCGAGCGCACGCCAAAGGGTCGGAGTGGCTCCTTCCCACAAATTCGACGGTACTTGGATGACTCCATTGGCATGTGGTTTGACAGCTCCACGTAGTCATCCCAGTCTTCTTCACACCTGCATGTGACACGGTCAACCATGAGAACATTTCAATTTCAATTAATTAATTAGAGTGACTCGAACTTCCAATGAACTTCTTCTTTTTTCTAAGAACATGTGTCAAGAAGAAGTGAAATATGATTGGGATGAGATGTCGTGATATGACCTCAACAACAAAAGACAAGCTTTTCATGGACTTCAAGAGTCATTGAAGCGCTTTCAATTCAACAAACGTACATCCTTTTACTACTCAATTCAATTTAAAAAATTGACTGACTGAATTTTTGAAATATGATATGTATTGACATATCTATAGAGCGAGTCATGGTTTTAGTACTACATATTGAATATAAAAGCAGCTTACGGAGAGATTCCGAGTACTTCAAAGCGATCAAAATAGATCTCAACGTGGTCTCCTCTTCGAGCGTAGAAAAAATAATGACATTCTTCGTTCCTGGGGTACAACCCTGGAAAGTTGGGGCTAGTGAAAGTGCCATTTCTCATTTCAGTACTGTTGAATATAAAGGCACACGGGTAGTTGTCCAGCTGGCGCCCGCTGGTTACTCCCAAATCTATGTGGAATATCTGGATAGTTGGGGCTGGTGAAAGTGCCATTTCTCATTTCAGTACTGTTGAATATAAAGGCACACGGGTAGTTGTCCAGCTGGCGCCCGCTGGTTACTCCCAAATCTATGTGGAATAACAAAAGAAGAAAGTATAAGAAATTCCATCATTATTCCATTTTTTCCATTGAATTGGACTCTGCTCATGGGATTTCAAAATGTTTCACCAGCCTATTTCATGAGCCGAGAGGTACGATTCCACGCATCTCAACGTTTGAGCTACATTGTATGTTACACATGATATGAGATAAAAAGGTCGGGAAGGGACTGAGGCAACATTGCAAAACTAATGAAAACAATCCGGGTTAAAATTAGAACAAGGATTATTTACATTTTGGGATTGAATAACCTAATATTTAGGCAGGTAGCTTTCAATCTCTGAAACGATGTATCAACATCAACCGAAAATATTATAACTAACACCCAGGCTGTAATTTGAGATAGGAAAAATGAAAGAAACTAGATAGAGGACAATTGTAAGATTTAAGGTTGGTGAATCGACTAACTGGAAACATAATAAGGCTCAAAGTTAATGGTTTTTCCTAATTAAGTGAAAACAAGGATTAGGTAGGTAGTCAAAAGCTACGCACTTATTCCGGCATATCAAAATGAGTAGCCTTCATGAAAGTCATTTCCAGTCAAGAACTGCGTCGTTACGTGGGAGGTTTCAACTTATATTTTTAGTTTTTCATTATGTACTCACTTTCAACAAAAAAATATTGAGCATAAAATCCTCGAACAGCGGGTGCAGTAGTAGTAGCCCTGGCCCGGAACTCTACCGTCATTCGATGCGAATTGGACAACAGATTTGGAGGTGGATTTGCCCCACAGTGTCTCAGTAACTTAATCCTCGAACAGAGGGTGCAGTAGTAGTAGCCCTGGCCCGGAACTCTACCGTCATTCGATGCGAATTGGACAACAGATTTGGAGGTGGATTTGCCCCACAGTGTCTCAGTAACTTCCGCTGTTCTCCATCAATGTAAACAAAAGCTGCTATGCTGTCGGCATATGCGCATCTATCCAATTCAATTCAGAGGAAAAAATATTAAAGAAATTACTTTTTTCTTTGGCAGACATCCTGTTTCCTCAAGAAAAACAATGTATCCATATTGCGAATTGCGACTTTCCTCGTAATTCCAATTTAGCAAAAGAAATAAGAAGAAGAAGAAAAAAAAATCATATTCCACTTACTTTTTTTCTGAGCTCCCACCTGGCGCCATCGCATCCTTCGAGAGTTGCTTAAATATCTTTGGAGGGTCTTTGATTCCTCCTTTCCGCCGTCTCTTTCCGGATTCAATTCCGTTGTACTCTACTTCCAATGAAAGAAAGCATTTACTTTAGAAAGACAATATTCGTCAGAGTTCCTTGTGTGAGCATTCAGTAACAATGTACCTTCTCTAGTTCCGCCGAGTTCATCCTCATCCGGGGTAGGAATATTGTAGTTAATTGTATCCGAATGATGATGGAAAAGGTCGAAGTCGACGAAAATAATGTGAACTCGCTCTCGTCCATGTCCCACGAAATTGAAAATGCAGTGACTCTTCGGGGCATATGGTTTAGGGAAGTTTGGGGATGAGAAACTCCCATTCTTACCACCATCACTACTTATCACTTGGTTGCATTGGGGAACTGCAAGAATAAATTACAAATGTACATTAAAACTGCTTTCCCTTCTGAAAAAAAATCCCCTTTCAAGAAAGTATGTATTGCATAACGAAAATCAATCAATCATTTCTTTCCACCGAGATAATGTTTTGCTTTCATCTTTCGACCATGACTTGACTTGCTCTCATTTTCCCAAGCTTCTTCTGAGAAAGGAAATCATAATATTATGCGAGTGCGGTTTAAATTGACCATAAAAATACCTACTTGATAGACCTGCTACCCTGAAGAAAGTGTTGTTTATACGAAGTGCATTTAACCGTAACCATAATATTGAGAGGTTTCATGGCCCACTACACTTTCATTCTTCACCAAGGGCTCATTTGTCAAAAATATATAATTGCGTCGAGTTGAACATTTTGCGCATGGTTGGCAATATTCTTTCAAGAAAAATTCTGCTACTTTTAGTCGTGTACATGAAAAACTTTTTCTTTAAGGAGATTTTCTAAAAGAATAAATGTTTTTAACTTGTCAAAAACTAAACGAATGGTGGCAAAAAGATAAAAGGATGTATTGTTGCAAAAATTGGTTGGATCTATGTATGTGCGCATATTGGATCTAACATATTATCCATTTGAAGCAAGCCATACTTCTATAGGAAAATTAATCGTTTCTGGAAAAATAAAAGCAATGCTGTCATTTTCCCACACAATTTTTTTGCATTATGTTCTTATTCCATAAACGAATTTTGCGGATCTTAATTCAAAAAAAAATAGAAGCCAATAATTAAAAATTTTCATCGTCAGAGCCATTTATGAGTAGGTAGGTATGCTTATCCAATAAAATTCCAATGTCCTTGAAATGTTTTACGATAAAAAATTACCCAAAAGGAACAGGTTAGCTGTAACTTTTGCGTTCACCTTCACCATATTCCCATATCAAACAAAACTTTGGATATTCCATAAAATATTCCCTGAGCCAAAATAAACCATATTTTCCCATTTCCATCCAAACCCAATTTCTTTCCATGAAAGATCAGAGGATCACGCGAAATAAAAATAACAAACCTTGAAAATTTTCTCCCTTTGATCCCTTCACATCTCACCACCCACTACCGTATCCTATCCTTTCCTGGCCAGACCTGATCTGATCCAAGCCAAGCCAAGGCAATTGCATTGGAATCGAAAGAAATGTAAACACAACAAAATCCAACGAGCATGAAACAACATTTTCCCGTCCCGTCACAATTGAATGCCATGATCAGGAAGATATGTGCGTGCATGGGAAGCCCATTACCTTTTATTCCCTCCATCTTTCATCCTCCTTTTTTTCTTTCCCATCAAGATTCACACACGCATTTCCCTCAATCAAAACAAAAGGAACAAACGCTTGGCACCGGGACTTGATACACATACCAAAGTGAGTACATACGCGACTACTACGACTACGACAAAGCACAATAGGAAACAAATTCGATATCAATAAAAAAGCTTTCTTGGCTTGGCTTCACATTACTGATAGCTGCAAGGTTTTTTGGCCATGTTCGTGATGATGATTATGGCCATAATAGAAATCGACTGGCCACTCTACCGGGGCACTAGTAAAAACACGTCAAAACCACTTATCTCTCTTCCATGACCCTCCTTCCTTATGGAGGGCTTTTGTCATTCTCGTATCGAATTCCATTTCCACAAAAAGTATCATATTCTTTCCTTTATCTCATCACCTCCCGATTTGGAAGAGGCTCCTGGGAAAGTTTCCGCTTTCAAATTGACTCTCAAATATAAAAAATCTCCAAACTCTGAACAAAGGATGGAATGGATATAATGACAAAACGAGTAATATGATAAAGATTTTTATTCGAGCTCAAGTAAAATTGGAAAACGACAAGGATTGGATTTCATTTTGCCTAAGTTAGTAAAGCTTGAAGGTTTAAATGTGCTGGGTTGAGTTTTTGTTGGCCCAGGCCCACTTCTCACTAAACTGATTCGATTATGTTGCATTGATCAAATTAGGAAAAGCTACATCCTGTGAAAGTGGCACACTTTTCACCTTGAGCGAAATTAATTGAGGGAAAACCTTGAAGTCGAAAACCAAACCAATAAAAGTAGTACGTACTACAGAGA
>JAHZMX010002807.1:0-14333 GCA_027743895.1 Seira musarum | reverse complement strand
ACCCTATGAAATCAGAATTCCAAAAAATTGGGGACATATACACCAAGTTGCATTGTAAGTTCTATTGTATGTAGATTGCAAGCACATAAGTAGTAAGCACGTAGATTCTTTTCCTCAATTCCCTTTATAACCGGAATCCAAATAGCCTACAATACAAGTACTGCAGTGCAACGTGACGCGATGAATTGCAAACAGGACTAGATTCTTATTAACTCCAGTTCGCTCAAGTGAAGTGTTGGAACGAAACGAATGAAGCACTCGAGCTTGTTTCGAGATTTATGCATGCACAACTCATAAAATCTGATTGTTGCCGTTCCTTAATCATATCAAAACTACTAACTTTTTAAAACTTTTTTTCGTTTTATACGGGTTACCTAATGCATTCTTCTGCAAAGTTGACTGCATCGCTTCGTGCAGAACCACTCTCCTTATGCGGTTTGCTGATAAAACTTGCATGGAAAATGCAAAACAGAATGATATAAATTTTTTGAATGTTGATATTTTAAAAAGATTGATTTAGCATACAGTAGCGGATACAACTTCAGCCTGTATGTATACTACAATGACTCGAAAAACTTCCAGCTTCTCCATTTACTTCAAGACCCTTTACGCTCGCTAGTATTATCGTAAAAATTTGGTCACGCTCCATGCACGGTTCAAAAAATGAAAAGTAGAACTGATAACGATAACTCTGTACTCCCTTCTTATTTTTATTGTCTTCTCTTCTGTAAGATGCATACATCGTTCTTCTAAGTTTAACTTTATTTTGTAGATTTTGTATTACCACATCCAACAAATTCGTAAAGCACAAGCTACAAAGCCAACTCAAAGCACGGCTTATTCATTTCAAAAGATTATATAATTTGCTATATTTAACGAGTAAGTAGGCAATAAACCTATGTTTTATTCTCCTTCGTTTTTAATGTATCTAATGAGCTTAGGATATTTTTGTCCCAGTGGCAGTGGAGGACCCCACCGAGTTCAATGTTTAAGAAGACCCACATAGATCTCATACTTAATTAGACATGTCTGAAAATAGCAGTAAATACTAAAAAGCTAAAAGTTGAAGTTTAGTGAATTGACTATTAAAGTATCAGTGTAACAGTATGTTTTATTTTCGAGAATTTGTGCACAATCAAATCCAGGTGTATCATACCTGTGTAGACGGTTTCATTATCTATGAGAGCAAAGTACACTGGAATCCTTATAGAATTTAGAAGGAGCTAATGCTAAACTTCGAATTCCTGTACTCATTTGGGAGGTAAATATCAGGCATAAAGAACTGTATAATTTTTCCTCTCCTGTTTCCATTCATTATATTTGCAACGTGTGTCTTTGAGAATTCTTTTTCTTGAGAAATCACTTCGATTACATGTCTCCAGAATTGATACATCTGGAAGGTTTTGATATATTTAGCTTTTTATTAATAACTTTGGGTAAACAAAAGCATTTCGATTTACCTCAGTTCAGTCTTTTTCGTGAAAATTCAATTCAATCGTGTTTGGTATAAGTAAAAGCTCAGTTTGTTAGTAGTCATATCAGAAGACATAGTCATCATATAATATGTGTGGGCAGAAATGGTCTCAAACTCAAACCTAAGCTATGAAGAGGTTCTCATGTAGTATTGGCGAATAGCGTTCATCTATGCGTTTGAAATCCCAATCCAAATCCAACTCAGAGGGAAACTAGAGACGAAACCAAACCTCATGGAGAACTTCACGGCATGACGATGGCATAACATACCATACCACCACCACAGCTACAGCCACCATCCATGAACATTTTTGGTAAGGAAAACCTTGTTCGTTCGCATAGTAGCTTCGTCCTTTTCTCCTAGCTTCGCATGTGATAACTATTCCTTTGGTTTGGCAAAGCTTAATTTTAGAAGCAAAAGCATTTTTCCTCCAGCTCTCAGCCGTCAGTTTCATTCTCAGGCTCGCTCACACGCCAGCACGATACTTGCACGGACGGCCTCGCACGGTCTCATCAACATTATCTCATACAACTTCTGCTTAAGAAGAAGAGCAAATCAACTACTCCAGCAATCATCCTCAACTGAAGACTTGCTACACAGGAGCAAGATTACTTACAACATCATCAACCAATTGCCATCATCGCTCATTCCATCTGTCAACTTAACGTTTCCTCAAATAGCAAGTGAGGAAACAAATCAATCAACTTTATCGATCCAATCATCTTATTTTTTTCCTGTTTTATTCGTCTCATTCAAGCCAAATACCTAGTATAAAAATATACTTATTAGTTTTTTTACACTTTCATAAACAGAAATTTGTTTTTACTTTTTTATAGTTCGATAAAAGCGCTATACCGGTTTATTATTAATTTTCCTTAAGAAAATAAAGAATATTTTGTACACAAATCATCATCATCATCATAGTCAGCCAACATTATTTTTCCATCTTTGTCCAATTTTGAAAACTTTTGATTCTTGTCAACTTGAAAGCCAAAATCTCACAGATTTTATTTTGTACCTTATCTCTCAACAAGTCCAAACTCGATAGTATTCCTTTTTTTATTCACAAAAACATTACGTAATATCATCATCAACACTTAAGTATATAAATACCTACGTATTTGATAAGTGGATTAAAGACCTATTAAAACTGACCTAGTTCGAATCATTGTGAAACAAAAACTGTTTGTAAGAGAAAGTCTTGATAAGCTGCTGGTGCTATTAATACTCTGGATTGGAGGAGAAAGAAAGGAAACTGCTGTTGCTGAAGCTGAACGTACCCGGGGAAAACGAGATACCTGCAAGATTGCTGGTAAGCACAATCTTTTTAACTTACTTTTCCTGCTGCTGTCGCTTCTTCCCTTTTCCTATTTTCTTGCATTGCTACCTCCTCACAAGATTATCGTTATCACATCAGGGCAGCCTAATGAGAATAAAGCTCAGGCAAAAAAAACTTTTCATTTCCGAATCTAACGAATGAATGAACACGGGCATTTTGCAAATCGATTGGATGTTACTGGGTGGTAGACGCTGCTAAAAATAGTACATAAATCTTGTTGATCAAAAAGGAATTGTTATCATAATTGAAAGTGAGCCCGCACAAAATCACACCCAGTTTTACTACTCATATTTCATGCTTTGTTTTTGTAAACTGATACAGTCATATTCGATTTACTTACTTACTTCGGCTTATGAATAATCATGATTTAATCATCCATTATGTCAGCAACTCAGCACTCTCCATTCAAGCTCCAATTTACATATTATTACTTCGACAGATTTGACTTCCCCATATTCCACTTGTTCCTTTCCTTCTGTTGTGCTTGAACTGTCAAGATTTGGCAGGTTTAGATTTGAGTCGAGGTGAAAAACTCATTACAAAACAAAATATTATGATGAAACGCTATAGGCAGGATGACAATCATGTTACTACGTGCACAACTGTTATGTTGTAAGAACATTACGAAAACGCTTCATTAGGCTGGTATCACGCACGAGCTTGAATTTAGATCATATCGTATTGACATTTTTATAAAACCTTTTGTCAAACCTCAAGGGGGCGGGGGAGTAGGCCAAGAACGTCTTTTGCCATATACCTATTAATTTTAATTTTTATGTTTCATAAATGCAAATAATGAGGAGAGCACTCAATCGATCAATCGAATACTGCTCATTGAATTTTTTAGAGCATTAAATTAGTTCGCGTCATTTCCATTTGCCAATTTGTCTTGTCTGCTTCTTAATTCTCCAGCCAAAGTCAAAGTGNCCAATTTGTCTTGTCTGCTTCTTAATTCTCCAGCCAAAGTCAAAGTGATTACGCGGATAAGTTTTATTGAAAATAATAAAAATGTTTAAATGCTCACATTCCTTGCAAGTCTGAAATTTTGTAGACATATATGTAATAATAATGATAATGATAACTTGCACAGCTGAAGAAGCCCATTTTTGCATGGCATTTCTTAGCACTGTGAATACTCTAGAACATGACATCACTTACAGTTTAGCATTGCAAAACTGAGGTAGCAAGTTCAAGTGTGTATTACACTAACCGCAAACAGAAAGTTATTTTTTGTTGCGTTTTTCAAGCAACGTTTGCATTTATCCAGTAATGTAAGTAACGTGCATGCAAAACGTAACCTTTGCATGATGAAACTTTTTTGGTCATTATTATATCCTCCCCATTCATGAATCATTCCAAATCCATTAAAATAGTTATGAAATACTCATTAACTTTGTTGAGACGAGTCATTATCCATAATAATCGTCATAAGGAAAAGATTTAAGCGAAAAACATTGCATGGAATATCTCACAATATTGGTTTTTGCTAGAACTAAAATATAAATTCCAGGCTTACTCCTTTGCCTATGTATCCAGATAATTGTCTTAAACTTGCTATATGCATAAAAAACTTATTTAGACCAGCTTAAGCTTGAATTAGAAATTCCTTCACATTTATCGTCAGATGAGAAGATATATTTGAGAAGAGTGCGTAAAACCCTATAAAGCTTGTGAGGTCTATTGTTACTTGTCTATTTCATCATATAATCTTCACTCAATCTTACCATACGCCACGTTCAATTCAATTCATGTTTTTGCTTAGAACCAAGCCAAAAAAGCCACAACAAAGCTTGAAGCAAGGGAGTACAAACAAATATTACCTCTTTCTTAATCATAGTCAAAATAAGCTCCATATGTTCTGGTAGACAAGCTTTTTATTGCCTCCTTTGACTTTGCCTTAAGCAATAAAATAGCGCGTGTGTGATGGAGGATTAAAGTATGACGTGGCAAGTGAGAAGAAGGTATGTATACCTACAGGCATAATGACACTATGTGTGCACGTTTTCCTCATGAAACTAAGTGAGAGTTGGTAATATTGCGAATCGGCAGATAGGAAAAAAATCGAATTATCTTGCTGGATAGCGATAGATACGTCTGGAATTAAATAATGGTGTTTTCTATGCAGTCGGTCTAACAATAACAACAAAATGGATTATCCGACTTCCATTTTCCTCTACTGAACGAGTAGATTGCGTGAGAAAACGTAGCTAATGGAATAGAGTGATACCGATATCGTATCATATCATATCCATCAGATTCATATTAAAAGCAGATTTCCGGACTAGTCGCTTCAGATCCAGACCTTAAAACTTCAGGGGTCTTTGTCTATCAGTAAAGTATGATGAATGTTGATGATGAAAGTTGAATGATGGAAAGGAAAAGGATCAGATATCAAGAACCGAACAAACTTCAGTGCCAACTCTAATGATATTTCTGAAAACCTTTAGTTGTACTTACACGTTGTTGATTGAATTAAGTATAGAGATTTGTACAAAGCCCTGAACCTCAGTGCCATATAGTACCAATCCTCATTAACTTTGGGAGAAACTCACAAGTCACTAGTCACCGTCAGGCTTTCCCGGACTAGACGGGCGTCACTACATGTGACTAGGACCCCAGAAATCAACTTAAATTACATACTATTTGGCCATTTCATCAAGTTTCACAATGCCTGTCTGCCTACTCAGCATGTAAGCAGTAGTATGGATAGATCTTGCTGTCTGTCTTTATGGAAGAGTGGACTTGGATTACGGACCGCTTTCAAATGATTCCATCTCCTTCCTTTCATCATTTTTATCCTCCTCATTCACTAAGCAACTAATCATAGTACTCCTCTTCACAGAAGAAAGTCCTCACCAGAAAACTAAACCTCTCTTCATTTTTTGTAGTGTTCTAAACTAAAGCCAAGAATGTTGTGGCTAGTACTCTTCAATACAACTTTGTTCCTACAAAGGTCAAACTTTTTTTAGAGAGTGGGAGTTCTCAATAAAAGAAAAGTCATGTTTCCCTCATTGCACACATACGTTCATTCAATTTTTTATTTCGCTTCCTCCCAATGAAATTAGGAAAGGTTTTCCTTCAAAGTTTACTCCGAGAGAAAGTAAGCCCTACTCTCATTCACTCCGGGGAAGAGTTTCTCCTTTGCTAATAATAAAGCAACGTCGCCAACATCCATTGACACAGCATGTTTTCCTTTAATTCTTCACTCTCTACGGAGAAGAGTCTCCTCATTCCTTTCACTTTTTTTCTAAAAAATGAGGCTAACTTTAATTCTATATTTTTTTCTCTACATCTCCGCACAGTATCTATCTGCATATTTTGTAGGCACATGCTCTAAAGTACATTAAAACATTTTTTTGCCTTTGTTATTCTTTCGTCTTCCTTCTGCAGCTTGGAGCTTTTCTTTCACCATTTATCTTCAACAAGGGACGGGTTCTGTACAAACAAGTAAAAAGTGCTGCGCTACATAAATATTATACTGTTCAAATTGGTAGATACTACCTTCTGGGACTCTCAGACTACTACGGCTTTCTCCAAATAATTTTCTCTGCCTTTCCTCGCATACGCTATTGCTACTGCAGAGACCAATTTTCATTCAGAAAGCAGAGCAAAGAAAAGTGCACGCTGTGCACCTTCCACTTTATTTTTACATTTTAACAAGGTTTAGTTTGGCTCATAGAGGAACTATGAGGGAGCCAAAAGGCAATTGGAATGGCAACACTGTATCACACACTTATAATGCTCGTGCTAGTGGTACAATACACAACGATGGCAAGTGGCAACCTTCATGCGACCTTATCATCATGATAGAAGATAAACGTATTATGAATCATAAATGCCTTCCTCCCACTGCGATGCAGAACTTTTTTCCCTGATAGTTCTATTTGAACAATGAACAAAAGTCCACAACTTAACTTATCCTGCTATAGTCTGTGTTTTTCTTAATAAGAGATATATCTTGTGAACACAAGTCCCGGTTTCCATTTGTGCCTCACTCACTCACGATATTTTCGCTTACTTAACTCTCAATAACAAACCGAACTTTCTCTTACTTGTTCCAAGTGTTTCTTCAAGGAAAGGCTTTTTGTTTCGCTTTAATAAGAATGGGCTGCGGCGAATATTGTGATTCTACTTCTGTTTCTTTTTTTTTCATCAAATCTCAGGAAAGCGGAGTCGTATTCACGTTTTTACTTACAAGTATGTAATAGTAGTAGTATACCAAGTTACATTTTCTCTGTTCCAACTTTTTTATATTCTTCACGACTTTTGTACAAAAATAATATAAATACTTTACGGAGAAAAGAAGGAAAGTTTGGCTACGGCTAAAACTTTCTTCATCGTTAAGCTCAGGAATTAGTTTTGAGAGAGAGAGAGAAAAGTACAAAACTTTTTGTGCTCTACTTTTTTGGAGCAGGCATTAAACGAGAAAATAACAAGAATGCACACGAAAATTAGAAAAGAAAAAAACTTATTTTATCACCAGTATCACTGCCTCCATTCGAATGATGATGTGATGTGGAATGTTGAGCATTCTATACAGATAGTTTTGTAATTAGGATTATATGCCCCTCAACATCCACCTACTCATCCTCATCATACAGATTCTAGTGCTATTGCTTTGCCTTTTTCATTATTAACGAGAAGAATAGTGAAGGGGGAAAAGATGAAGGGAAAAGGAATCCTAAATGAGTACGTCATTATCCTTTTCCTGTTGAAAGGAAAAGAAAAAAAAATGTTGGTAAAATAAAATAAAGGCAAAATCTGATGGCCCTCTGCTTTAGAATGAAAGTAATGAAATGAAGGCACCCGGAACTAACAATGATCAATAACAGCGGTCCTGCTGCACCTATTTTCAAATTTAGTTGACTGCGTTGGCGGTGGGAATGGATGGAATTCAGAATTGAAATAGAATTATCGTACTCCTACCCTATATTTCCTTGGAATATGCTTTCATCTTTTTCTGGACTGTTTCTTTAGGCAGCCTCACAGGAATGTTGAGTGAAGAGAGCTTGTAAAGTCACAGCAATAACTTGCCTGGTCCCGATCCCATTTTTCTTGTCGGTTGGTGCGCATACCACACACATTGGTGCAATGCATATAAAATGATAAAAGGAGCGTGGAAAATTGGCGATTCTAGTGCACTCAAAAGTGTCCTGGTCCTTCCATGTAGTCCAGTGACGCGGAAGAAAGCTTTCATTTTATGTGATAGTATTAAAGGAAAAAGGTACTGCTTTCTTCAAATAGATTCACTACTGTTCAATGAATTCATGAATGCATGCACTACTGCATTCTGTAATAATACTGATACGTGTTGTAAAAATCACACTAAGTGGATTTCTTGAGCTAAGGGAAGTCCCAAGTGACCGAAAAGTTGGTGCTTTGGCTTCCTCTCGTCCTTGGTTTCAGCTTAGCATAAAAAATTAATAATGGTTTGGCATGCAATGAAGTGAAACAAAAGCAATGGAACAGAATACATACCTACAAGCATGCTTACAACATGAGTACTTTAATTCTACTTCTACAAAAAGGGGGAAAAGTAGTGAATTTTGTCTTGTCTCAGCTAATTCTCTGTTTTGCTTTCTCTAGAGACTTTTCACAGAAAAATGTAATGAACTACTACTACATAATAGCGTTAAGATGAGAAGGGAAATTAATGTGGTCTATGGTCTTACAGCCTGAATCATGAAATTTACCTGACTCAGCTTTCAGACTACCTACGCACACCATTTAAAATGCCATGTTTTTAGGTACCTAGATGTTATCCTTTTGTTCTCTCAGTTGGTCGGTCAAAAGAATGTATTCATGAGAGATTCATGTCCTAGAATGAAACTTAAAACTTCAAATGTTTTTCTTCGTGAGAGTGTGCTTAACTTTATGTAATTTTTCCTTTTACGTAAAATGCTGGAAAATACATGTTTAGCCTGGCTTGCGACTCTTTTTTTCTCACGAACACAAAAAGTGTACAGTCCTTCTATAACTGGAAAATTCTATAGCGTGAACAAAGGGCATTTTGACTTTTGGAAGTTTGTAGTGGCAGTAGTGCTACAACTAGTACGACCACTGTAGTAGAGTTATGTACAAAAGAATTGATCTATGACGCAAATGGCAGAGCTTTTCTACCGAGCATGTATTGTACATTATTAAAATAGTTACAAAATTGATTGTTCTCCACCAAGTAGATTTTTAAGAGGTTTGAAACAAACAGACCTCAATGCACAAGTTGAAATTCTATTTATTATCGTTGTGATGAAATGTATTGTATGTCGCCTGGAATGAGTGGAGCACTAAATCGAATAAAATTACTAAGTTTGTTAGACTGGGCGAAGCCCGTATAAAAACTACCTGAGACAGGATGGGTAATGACAGTGAAATAATGGGAATTTGAGTTATGGCATGAATAATGTGGTTCCAAACAAAAGATGTAGTTTCCTATTTCATTTCATTCAATTTTTGGGATTCAAAATAAACCATAGTTTCAGTTTTTGCTGCGCTAGTTTACCACGTGTGTACGGAAATTACGGTGCCTTTCGCGAATTAGGTAATCGAGTTTCCCTTTTCCTGTGGGAGATTGCTCAATTCAATAATAATGTCGTGTTGTGAAACATTATAGAGTTGGGCTACGGATGCCCAATATGTACTTGTTTAGAATCATTCATTTCACGCTGGCCTTTTGCTTAAATTATTTATGCCCATATTTATAAAGTTTATGAATTCATTGAACCGACAGACGTTTGATTCAAAGTAGGTGTTGTAGGCACTTCATTCCTTTAAAATCATTACTCTAGTTTGAATTAAGATGTCTGACTGTGACGCACATACAGCTGTTAGATTCTATAAGCATATAAATACCGTTTTTACGGAATTAAAAGATGCTTCCACCAAGTTCATTTTTGTGTTTCCCTTTTCCTGTGGGAGATTGCTCAATTCAATAATAATGTCGTGTTGTGAAACATTATAGAGTTGGGCTACGGATGCCCAATACGTACTTGTTTAGAATCATTCATTTCACGCTGGCCTTTTGCTTAAATTATTTATGCCCATATTTATAAGTTTATGAATTCATTGAACCGACAGACGCTTGATTCAAAGTAGGTGTTGTAGGCACTTCATTCCTTTAAAATCATTACTCTAGTTTGAATTAAGATGTCTGACTGTGACGCACATACAGCTTTTAGATTTTATAAGCATATAAATACCGTTTTTACGGAATTAAAAGATGCTTCCACCAAGTTCATTTTTGAGGAGTCTATTTCCATCCGACTTATATTGCTCCATGAAATAAACTATGAACTTTAACTGAACTGATGCTCAGATCCATTCTCTGCCCCATGTTCAAAATTCAATCCTCAATTCTTTTTTTCCAAGCGAATCTTTGCTTTTTTGCAAACATGCAAAATAATTTTACAAAAAAAAACCTGTGTAATATTTTATTGTCACAAAAAATTGGAATTGCACACGCTGACTTCATTTCGCTCACTCCATTCTGGTTTTTTATTGTGAAGAACAATAGTAAAAAATAAAACTAGTTGAATTTCTTTGTAAGTGGTACGAATTCATTTTTTTTTCATTTGTCACGATGCATACATGCATAAGAAAATGCAATTGCTCCAAACTTTATCTAGACCTGGCATGGTTAGAGAATTTTAGATTCTGAATTTATTGTGAAAGCTCAACATGAAATGAAGGTTTCCTTTATGCAATCAAAAACCTGGTGGCTAATGGTACTTTTTAGAGCATGGTTATTCAATTTTCTATTCAGCATTCAAATCAACGCTCATACAACACAATGGTTCATAATTCTGCTGGCTCCGCAGTCTCTGAAATTAGATAAACTGCCATGTTGCTGACTACACAAACTGTATGCTTGAATTGACCCATTCCTAGTGATTGTGGACTGGGAATAAAATACGCTCTAGTTCCAAATTTATTCCTTGTTTTGCTTCAAAACATCATTTTCATTTTAGACACATCATTTACTGGATTTGAATTTCCTTTCGCACTTGGTAATTTACAATTTTGGAAATCACCATTTATGCGTATGCTTTGCGTCTTTCGCATGGAAATCATACATGACGCAACTGAATGAAAGGTTCCCAGTATGAAACTCAACAAATATAACCTTACCCAGACTTTATGAAAATTTTCCGTGACAAGACCTTTATAAACTTGAGAGATCTATTGCAAAACGAACAATTATTTTTAATCCAACAAAAACGAGGAGGATTGTTGAATGGAGTACGTTCGTGTTGCTGTGTCATCTTTCCTTCATTCAAAACGTACAGGACATTCAAACGCGATGGATATCACAATCAAACAGAATCCGTAATTATAGGATATCGTTTGAACGTGTAGTTTTGAATGATCAGCGGATGATGGTACCTTACACAATACACTAGATTGTTCGCCTGGAAAGACTTTATTTAAAAAGCATTATTATCACGATCATTGTATTACGTCAACATGCTTGACAGGAGGACAATGATGGGAGCATCGATAATTCTTCGAAAGTCATGCAAAACTTGTTGTTTTCTTTTTCTCGAATGTTTTTTTTTGTTAGACTTTAGCTCAAAAAAACTAAAAAGAATTGTGAATCATATTGGATACCTATGTACAGACAGACATGATGATGAGTTTAGAAAAACAAACGGAAAGTGTGTATGAAACGCACATACGCTACATATATATACAATTACACATTTTGCTTACTTCATAATGTGACTACCTTTCTCACATGTTAATTAGCAATTTTTTTTTGGCTTCCATAAGCGTTCCTACGATCAACATGATCTTATCTCAAACGAGCAATCAAGATCATGAATCACGATGACGTGGTTAATGCATCGTTTCAGTTTTTTTTTTCTTGTAAAGATTTGGCAATTGGAAAAGTAACCGGTATGACATAATACTCTTTACAAAAAAATACAATCTCCAAGTTAATTAGAAAAATGCAATCGCATGTTCTGGATTTACGTGGACCCGGAAAAGGATACGTGTAATGCTAAATTAAATGAGGCAGGTAATTCCCACTCAAAAAGGTTCCTGACACCCTGAAGCAATTTAGGAAGGATGCAGTTATGGTGTTGTTATTTCTGAAACTTCACATGAATACTGAAATTAGGCATTATCATAAAAAGACTATAAAAAGTCGCAACCAGTTAGTTATTACCACTATTTACGTATTAAGATTACCCAACATGCATACAATTCCATTTGTGGTTACAGATACAGCCTCATTCGCTGACCTCTCCATCGAACCTAGGTTGAAATAGATAATTTGAAAAAAAGACGCACTTATATTTTGAACTGAAAACAGTATTGAATGGATTCTCAGTAAAACTGAAATGGCTCGTAAATGCTAAACTGGAGCAAAAACTGCCGTTGTGCTGTTGATTGAGTATTTCTATTATTGCATCGCATCGGTTATGTTTTGGTGTGTGCACAAGTGTGCTTTATGGGAAATAGTGGAAGTTGGCTGTGAAACAGGTGCATGCAAATACACAGATTACACAAACGTTTGGTTTATATCTGTACTAGGCAAAGTTTATGACTTGCATTGGAGTCGGCGAAGGCACCAGATGTTATGGCTGTGGCTTAGTATGGATATTGGTAGTTTTACGTAAAGAAATCTCTAGGGCTAGGACTATCAATCGGTTCAGTTCAATCGCCACACTTCCCAAAAAAATAGCGGTTGATGGGATGAATGGTTTGGACAGAATATCACCTTTGAAGTCTAAATAAATAAATAACAAAAAATGAATGGCATATGTTTCTTTAAAAGACGATAATTCTTTTTGATGAGTGCAATAGAAATGATCCTGGGGAGGGTTCTTGCATTAAAATTCGCAAAATTTTAAAAATAATGGACTCTTCCTTTGCTTAAAAGTTTGTATGTGAGTTTTACAAAAACTATAAAAAAATAAAGCTTATATGTGAGAAAGACATAAGCCCAAATTTTTTTAAAAGAAAATACGGTATTCAACTCCAGTGCAGTTTCATTTCTTTGCAAAGGCGAGCTTTAAAGATTCTAAATGTTAGCCATAAATGATTCATGTGGCGTGTTGCGAAAATCCTCTGAGATGATTATTGTGATATAACTCTTACGTTCAAGATTTTTTGGAGGAGTTCAACGAGAAAGAAATTGCGATTGTGAGTATTTAAGTATGTACATACATAGGTACGGTATCATCAAGCTGAAATATTGCTGTGTCGGGAAAAATATCATTATTTCAAAATATTTCGTGTTTTAAAATATATTTTTATTTTATTTTATACCATGCACAACAGAAATATCAATTTAACTTTGCCATTTGCAATAATGCATTAACCATTGTGGCGTAAAGCATTCTTGGAAAAATATAAAACAAGTTTAGTAGAATAGATGCTGGGCTTTGACTGGATAAAAGATGGAAGCTTTAGAAATGCTACCTAAAATGATGATCCTTCTAGTCTTATCCTACGTGGATGCTGGTCATTTGGCTCGAACATCTAAAGTTTTCACCACACATGATTTTTAAAAAACAACAGATAGATACATGCTTAATACATAGGTATAAATGAGGAGGAAACTTGAAGATGATGAATAGGATGACGTTGATGGCGGATCATACAAGTATTCGCATCTGAGATTACCCAGTTACCTACTACCTACCTCGAAACGAAGAAGAGTCCAGTTTCTCAGTAGAAAAAAAAACCAAGCTAAAACCTTGTTCTTCAACATTTGATTTTTATTGCCTGGAGGGATATTGGAACGACTTGCATAAAAAAAGTGTGCCGGTTTTTTGCACAATGAAAAAATCTAAAGCCTTTGTAGATGACTAGGATTACGTCTAGATTTACAAGAAGGCATTTTAATATCCAGTGCTTTTGGACTTTTTTAATACCAGGCAAGAATAATAAGACGCAACAAGAGACTCGGTTACGAGCGTGGCTAAAACTCTGACGTTTTGTGGTTGTGGTTTTATCCTAAGCCTTTTATAATTGAGCGAAAGCAAGTCAACATCAAAGTGGTCATACAACATTTTAGAAATCAGCATAAATATCATCTTCTCGTTCTTGCAAAAACAGAAACAACAAAAACCAAAACATTTTACCTCTTTCCAGATTATTTTTGCTCCATTGGGTTTTCATGAAAAAAATATGCTTATATGAGATACAATACATAATGCGAGTTAAAGTACCAAACCCCAACCAATGTTTAAAACAGTTTATGAGTAAAACTTGGTTAAAACTCATGAATGTCTGGCTGAGGTTGAAAGAGAACAGGATTAGTTCTATGAACATTTGTCCAATGGCAAATGTCAGAACAGAGATTGTGATGACGATAATGGGATAAATCTAAACGTTTTTTGAAGTCCAGTCAAGTCAGCTTTATAAATTGTGGCATGACAAGCCCCACATCAACCTAGAAAGATTGGACAAGAGCATGATTCGAAGAATTCAGACTCGATGATCGTGACTATCATGTAAAACATCTTTTGTTTTTGAATTCAATGTTATTTTTTAAATTCGCAATCATCTTCC
>JAHZMX010002806.1:0-11052 GCA_027743895.1 Seira musarum | reverse complement strand
CATTTTTTGTAGTCAAAATTGGCAAATAGAATTTATAAGATTTGTTGAATAAAACCAAATATGACTTAAAATTTATTTAAAGGCTTTACCACCGCTCCGTTTTCAATTTTTTGGTATTCATTACAGGTCAACATTGTCATAATCCTAGTTACGTTTTTGATTACGTCGTAGTACATTTTTTGTTATTCCTTTCAGCTATGAAATATTTTAATGTTTTCATATTATGCATTCCTGTAGGCACAGAAAAATACGGGTTGGGTATTTTACGCACCGGATTTTAGGCATTTATATTGAACGCAGCGGATTGAAGGCACCCAATTTTAAGGCACCGAAATTAAACGCACCAAATTCTAAGGCACCCAAATTAAACGCACCCAATTCTAAGGCACCCAAATTAAGCGCACCCAATTTTAAGGCACCCAAAACGCCTCCAACGTACTCATATTTCATAAATTTTTGTAGAAAGAATACAAAATCATTACCTGGAGTTGAAGATTTTAGTTTATTATGGAAACATTCTGACTCAACTGTCCCCAGGCTTGCCTTCACATAATGCTCAAGGTAACATGTCGCTTAATTTTTTAAGGTACCTGCATCCTGCAGGACATAGGCTAGAATAAAACAAAGAAAAATGCTCTGGATTGTCCACCTAGTGTTGTAAGTGTGCCGCCTTGTGCATTGTGAATAACAAAACTCATGCTTCGTGCTACTTGCATTAGCGCAGCATCTAAGCTGAAAACCATTGTATCTGATTATGGGAGTAATGACTTTTCAGTTATGGAACAACTTCGGCGAATCGCTCATTTTATTTTACATAAAAAGTAAATTTGCCGTGAATGTGCATATTATGTTATTATTGTAGAAAGACTCTAGTTAAGCTTTTACTAGTTTTAATTTTTGACATAAAATTGTTTTCATTTCCATGCCGATTAATTTTTATTGACTGACTGGGTTTCTAACCCTAATATGCCCGAAAGGGTCCAAGGGTGCAGCTCCCTTGTTGACAACTGGAATCCTCCAGCTCGAGGTTTCGCATGCATATTTTATATTAAAAATGCACATGAAACCTCGTGGACTAAGCATAGTCGAAACCCTATTCGGAGCTATTCGTGAAATTCTTATGCAATAAAAACGGAAGCGTAAAATTCATGTGCAATGAAAATGAGCTCATTTAATTTGGATGTGTTGATAGAATTTTTTTAAATTTTAATGCCTTAAAATTGGATGCGTTGAATTTGGGTGCCCCCAAATTGGGTGCGTTTAATTTGGGTGCCTTAGAATTGGGTGCGTTTAATTTGGGTGCCTTAGAATTTTGTGCGTTTAATTTGGGTGCCTTAAAATTGGGTGCCTTCAATCCGCTGCGTTCAATATAAATGCCTAAAATCCGGTGCGAATAATCCGATTCCCGAAAAATACGTGGACAATATTCGGATGGAAATATAAAATTCTAATAAAGTTCCATGGAAGGAGTAATTATTATTATTCAAAGCTTTGTGAAGTTACGCAAGGCTTCCCTACTACAAGTGTTGGTTTTGTACAGAAATTGAAAATCACATTATACGTAATTTTTATCGTTACTTAAAAAACTAAAAATGCAACAATTAAATTTGAATACGTACAAATGGTCTGGCTACTCAAATATAATCTACTAAATTGCAAACGATTAGTGCAAAATTACCTAGAGATCTGATCCTAAATCCCACCGACGTAAAATACCCACCCACGTGCTTCAAGTTTAACATTGTCTATATATCACTACGATAAGCATCACATTGAAACTGTAAATGCTATTCATCATTCCCAAACCTTACAATTTTACAAAAGATTTTGATTTTGCTTCGTATTAACTGTTTTGATTTGATTCCATTTTAAAATATTATGGAGCGTGAACAAGTCCAAACGCAGTGAGTCAGACAATGCATCTTTCAAAGGGATTTATTTATCTAGATCAACGTACTTCTCAACTTTCTCTTCACTTTTTCTGTATGCATTTCCTCATGTTCAATAAAATGTTCTCAGTTCTTCTGTAGAGAGATGGAAATTGTCTCATTATTATGATATTAAAGTGTTCATGATAATGCGCACAAGTATGAAAAAGTGGCATCGTTTGCAATTTTTGATGATTGAGTTAAAAATTTACGTTGGAGCTTTGGTTATTACGGCAGGATCGTACCAATTTTGTACATGAATTATTTACTGGATCAAACCATTACAATTCACTAAAAATGGTTTAAGTTTGGCTAATTTTGAATGAACTATTTGAGCGGTATCCTTATTTTATTATAAGCTATTTGCGAAAAGCACAACTACAATTTTTTATCGTGTGACTAATCGTAAGATACAATGTTTGGAAACGCTACAACATACACGGCCTAATAAAAACACTCTTTCTCGAGCTCATAAGCAAAGACCATAAACTGGATTTTATTTCCCATCGTAGCCACAAAGTGTTCTTTTATGATGACCTACTAGTACATTATAATTTAAAAAATTAAGATCAACAGGGTATTAGTAATACTTGCACTGCCGGCACGAGTTCTTAAAAATTATCCTCCGCACAAAGAATAAATTTTTAGGCTAAACTTGATAGAAATCAGTCAGATTTTCTTAAAATACAAATAGCACACATTTTGCTTTCAATTAAAAGCTCTAAACGAAGCAAGAGTCGCGACACGAGTCCAATGTGACGACCATCCTCCTCATCCAGAACGACTTTATCATGTGAGGCTTGAACATGTTTAAAACGGAGTTGTTGGTACTGCAAGGATCAATGGAATTTTAAGGTATCCTTTAGTACCTACCTGAAAGCCTTTTACAACCAAGAAAAAATTAATTTAAACCAAGATTTACGAAACGCTTTATGAATTATTCAATGCCATGAAGCTGAAATCTGTGCATACAAAATACAATTGAAATTCCTTTTCACAAAATCCTCTGGAGTGGATATTTTTTATCACGTTTCGAATTTTTTTGCTATTAGTTTTTATGTCGCAGATTTGTAAATCTTTGTCACGAAAACGATACCAGTTCATATCAACAGCCAAGTAATATTTTTTGCTGAATGCGCATCACTTGTTTTATCCATTGATGCTTTTAGGAACTGTGTTGAAGTTTAGTCGACGACCTATATATTTTTTATGCTAGCTTTTTTACGGAAAGATGAAACAATAAGTAAAAATAAGTAACAAGCGATATGTTTATGACCTTTTTTTAGAGCCTAGGGAGCATTGTAAAAACTTAAAATACCTAGACAGCAGGGCATCTCATTGCATAATATTTATTGGCGATGGTCCATACAAGCCTCACAAAGTGTGCGCAAAATGTGAATCTCTGTCAACGCGTAACATTGTCTAAAGGTCGCTTTGTGGATGAGTCAGTTAGACTTGACTGGAACTCTTAAAAACTGCAATTTGTTTATTATTTACAAGAAATTGTGACTTAGGAATGACATGTGACAGGCAGTAATCTGATTTCCAGGTCAAGAATTATGAAATTTTTTCATAAATGTACATACTCTTTCGTTTTTGGAGCGATAAAGAAACGAGTATAAAAGCGTGACTTAAAACTCAATTCAGCATCAGTTCACCTTGGCTTTCACAACAAAACATTTGTAAAACAAATTAAGTGGTTTACCACAAAACAACCAAAAACCTTCATCATGTACGCCAAGTTGGTAAGTTCATAGACAAAACTCGTGTTAAAAATTCCAATTTTCTAAATTTTAAAACGAGTCAAATTATTTTTTAGTTTGCCGTCCTCCTCGTCCTCGCTGTTGTTGCCGCCATCGCTGTGGCCAATCCAGCTGCCTCCCCAGTCCCAGTTGCTGGACCACGTCCAGGAGTCCTTGCCACCTATGGAGCAGTCGCTTATGGAGCTCCAATCGCTTACTACGGTTGAAATGTTTCGATTATTTCCACTCCTGAGAATAGATTCCAATTGTTCTTAGCCAGAACTAGCAACTTAAATTTTTGAAAAGTCGTATAATAAAATCAACATGACTTAAAACGTTGTGCCGCAGCTCAATTTTTATTTTGTTACAAGGCATTTTACGTATTCATTACTTGTCAATGATACTACTTATATTTGAAGTTTCTTTTGCTAGGTTTTAGCGCAATTCTACATATTCTATTCCGCCGTTTTCATATTTTGTATTCTTGTAAGCATAAATACCTGGATATTATTGGCGTTGGCATGGAAAATTCATACAGTTCTAATAGTTTTATAAAACAAATAATATTTATTATTCGAACTTTTATCAAGGTAGGGCATTTAAATCTGCGTTTAGTTTTGTACAGAAAAACTGAAAATCACATTGTGCCTAATTTTTATCTTTAGATATGGGAAGAAAAAACGTAACAATCCATTTTGAATGAAAAATTAGCATGAATGGTCGGACTACTCAATTACCCTAGCTAAATTGAATAAAATTAGTGAGAAACTAGAGCATTGAACCAAAATCCAGCGAATGTAAAATACTCGTCCACGTGCTTTAAGTTTAACGTTGTCTACTTATGGGTACGATAAACATCACTTTGAAATTGTAAATGTTGTTCATTACTTCCCAAACTCACCATTTACATGGATTTTTTATGATAACTGATTTTATATGGTTCCATAAATAATATGGAGCGTGAACAAGTCCATGCGAAATGAGTCAAATAACACGTATTGTAAAAGGTTAACAATGTCGATTTATTTCCGTATAAGCAGGTCAAGTCAACCCAGCTCGATAGGGCTTAAGCCATTTCCGCGGAAATTTTTTTAGAAAGTGGACAACATGGAAATTGATTCCTTATTTCTGGGAAACATAAACAATCCCTCAAGCAAGACACAACTTCCCGCATTCATTAAAATTCCTGGAAAAATTTCACTTCGCCAGAGTAAGCCTCTCATTGAAGTCATATGACGTCGCCCCATATTTGTACACAAAATGTGGACAGTTCATTAGGTGCCTTCCATTCAAATGGGATAACAACAAAAATAGGCTGACATTAAATTCAAATAAATTTAATTGGCCGATACTAATTTTCTACTTAACCTACTTCACTTTGGATTGTGCTTATCTTGCCTACGTCTGGAGAGCGGTACCCATTGGAAGGACAAAAGAAGAAAACGCAGAATTTCTAAACTTCAACGTCCATTTCCTATCAAGGACAATTGCCCTTGTTGCATATTATGAACTCTTGTTAAACCATGAAATGTACGTGGAAATGAACAGAGCCACCTCTTCCATCTACCAAATCTGGAAAAGATACAACCTTCCCCGAGCTTTCGAAATTTACAAATCACGAATGAAAATCCCCAACAGAATCAGGACGGGTATGGTGTTTTTTGCAGTGATTCAGCCAGTTTTCCCATTTATTCTTCATCTGACTCAGAGGCACAGCAAACGGTATTGGATGAGTCAGCTTCTTCCTCAGCACTTGTACGATTCAATGTTCTTCGTCCTCTTCTCTGCTTTATCCGATTTGATCTTGAGCTATGTAGCGATTCTTGGATCGTGTGTAGTGGTGATGGAAGTTACGTGGAGCATAATTGAGAGATGCATTTCCCTCAGAATTCTGAGACAGAAAGTGAAGCGTGGTGAAGATCTTTTAAAATCGTGTAAAGTTTATAGATCTCTCCAAGTTTACAATCAAATGTGTAACGCAAGTTTGGCGCGATTTTTCCCTGTGATTTTAAGCTTAGGTTATACTGTCAATTTAGTAGAATTGGTTGCTTCCATTAAAGAGTTCTGCACTCTTCCTCTCAGCATACTTCTCAACTTTCTCCTCACTATTTTTGTATGTATTTTCTCATTTTGGCATGTACTTGGCTCTTCTGTTGAGGTATGGAAATTGTCTCATGATATTAAAATGTCCATGAAAATTCATACAAGTACAATGAACTGGCATCGTTTACAACGCTCAATTATGGAGTTGAGAGTTTACGTTGGGAGCTTCGGTTACTGTAGCAAGATTGCCCCAATTTTGTACATGAAATATTTATTGGATCAAACCATTACAGTTCTCTACACATTTTAAGTTTTTCTAACTAAAATTAAGTCCATGAGTGCTTTACTTCTTTTACACTATTAATACGCTTGCTTATTGAAAAAAAAACACATATACTATTTAGTATGCTAGTACATATATCGTGTGGCTGATGAATGTTGCTGGTATATGGTACCAATACCTTTCAAAATAAAATATTCTTTCTTCAACTTACAAAACAAAAGCACTGACAATGCAACTTGGTCTATTCCGCCGCAATTTTTTTAAATTCTGTTTTCACAGGAAGAAAGAGCATGTCAAAAACCATATAAATCCGTTGACAATTTTTAGCACTTCTCGATAATTTCCGAATTATTGCAGAAAGTGTCCCCCATTTAATCTAATGTTAAGTTCACCTGATGTAAATCAGGGATGGGCACTATGGTGGGCTACTTTTGAAAAAACGTTTAAAACATACCGAAAAACTTCGTTATTTGGATGAAGTTGAATTTGTGACTACTCTAATGGGGCAATTATTTATTCTCATTTAAAAAGAACCATTAAAGCAAGCAATTTTTAAGGATATAATTGAAGATTACCAATGTGGTTGTCCCATCTCTGATATCAAATATTTAAATCGAAGCAAATTTCTCGGTCCAGAGCGAGAAGTGCTAAAAATTCTCAACGGATTTAAATTGTTTTTTGACATGCTCTTTCTTCCTGTAAAAACAGAATTTAAAAAAATTGCGGCGGAATAGACCAAGTTGCATTGTGAATCGAATTTTGTTTCTTCAAATCCTATTTATTGTCAGCCGTTCTCGGCAACGTAAGTACCCCAGTTCCTTTCTAATCCTAATGCCTCTTTGTTTAAATAATAGTAAATGAATGGTAATTTTTTCCGAGAATGGCCCCTATTGTCCTTTCATTGTGAATTTAGGCTTATAAGTGTGTGTACTAGTCGACCTAAGGGTACTTTGTGTACCTTAAGTACGAAAGCAAGAAGTAAAATTTTTAAGTGTAGACCATTCACTAAATCAAACTCTTTTTGGAATTTACAACGATCTACATAGTTTTCGTAATCCCAAAACTAAAAAAGTATCTGAGAAGGACGCCTAGGACTGGTAGTGGGCAGTGGGCAGAGATTTTGTTTGTATTTGCTCCCTAGTTCTTTAAGTTTAATCATTGCACATACACAGAGAAAAAGTTGAAGAGAATAGAAAAACTGTCTACGGAATCAGCTTTTAAGTGAATCATTTCAGATAAACTAAAACTCTCAAGTTGAATTAATTATGGGGAGCATTAATTTTAATTAATTTAGCAGCAGAGTAAGAATTGAGTGGTGTAACTTACAAGCATCAAATAAAATAATCAAACTAATTGATTGTGCCTTAACTGGATTTAACTGTCTTTGTAAACTCTGCTCAGAACAAACTAGCAACTAGAAAGAATGGATAAAGTTGCCATGAAAAAGGCAGAACAAGCTACTTGTGTATTTTGCTGGAGAATATTTCCAAAGAAAGATCATTTACAACGACATACTTTATGGCACATCAGGGAATATCCATTTCCCTGCAAGCTTTGTGATAAAAGCTGGCACACAAATGTGGAAAGAAGAGTACATCTTCGATCTCATACTGGAAAGAGGATACATGAATGTGAAATCTGCCACAAAACATTTGCTTCGAGTGGCTCAAGGAATGAGCACCTTCGATCCCATCTCAAGGAGAAAGTTTATAATTGCAAAATTTGTAGCGCAACGTTTTGCACGAAAGGCGCCTTTCACGTGCATTATAAAGGGAAACATGGGAAATTAGCCAATTCTTTCAAATGCGACATATGTGAAAAACAGTTCAAGCTCGAGTCATACTTGAAAACTCATTTGAAATCTCATACAAGTAAGTTTAAATGTAATGACTGTGATAAGAAGTTCAATAGAAAATCAAATTTAAAGATACACTACGAACGTATTCATGGAGATCAGAATGAATGGAAGTTTTCATGCGATATTTGTGGGCGGCGATATTGTACTAATCTGGAGTTTCAGAAGCATTTTGTGAGACACACAGATGAAAAATCACACAAATGTCAACTTTGCCACAAAGCGTTTGCACACATCGAAGGACTGAAAAATCATCGAAAGACACATTTTAAAGTTTACAAGCCTCGTCCGAAAATATATAAGTGCTCGAAATGTAACAAGGCATTCGGCGAACAAAAGTATTTAATTCAACATATTCGAGGAGTCCACAATTCAAAGAAAAAATACCAATGCCAAATTTGTGGATGTGAAAGCAAATCGCCATACTATATAGCTAACCATATGAAGATTCATAATCCCAAAGCGGAGAAAGAGTTTTGGTGTGTGTTTTGTGAGCAAAAGTTTATGTTTAAAAGTGAACTAAATGGTCATATTTACAGACATACTAAGGAGAAACCTTACGCCTGTAGCTTTTGTAACTCTCCATTCTCTGTGTACACTGAGTGTAAAAACCATGAAATGATCCACCTTAAGGAAAAACGAAAGCCACATAAGTGTTCTAGGTGTGACATGACATTTGAAACTATTCCCTTATTAAAAACACACATGCAAGATGCTCATAAAATGGATTAATTTATGTGCACCGAATGTGGCAAAGAACTAAGCTCTCACTGCAACTTAGAAAGGCATGTAAAGTTCCAGCATAAAAATGTTACCAAGTCTACATTTGAATGTAAGGAATGTGGAAAGAAAGTAAACCTGCGCGAAAATATGCTTCGGCACATGAAGCAATTTCATAAGTCTTTAACTCAAGCCTGCTTGTTTTGTGGGAAAATATTCATTCTGGAAGATGACCTGTTCCGGCATCTTTTAACGCATACGATGGAAACACCATATTCATGCAAAAAATGTGACATATCGTATGCGACGATTAAAGGGTTAACAAATCATATTCGCTATAGCTGTAAACAAATCAATTTGATAGAAAATGCAACAGTAGAACTCGTGTAATAAGAAAAATACTTGGTTCATTTAAAAGTAATGGTTAGCTTAATAGTTATAATATGCTATTCATGAAGGCCTGTTTGATAAAAGTATTGTACAAATTTATGAATTTTTTCGTATGCATCGTAGTTCCTCGTTTTGGAATGTACTTGGTTTTTCAAATATCGACATTAAGATGCCCATGAAAATTCACACGAGCACAATGAATTGGCGTCGTATACAACGCTCAATCACGGATTAGAGAGTTTACTTTGGAAGCGTTGGTTACTGTAACGCGATTGTCCCGATTTTGTACATGAAATACGTATTGGATCAAACTATAAATGTTTTGTGTATGTTTCTGCCAGGCTGCAATAAACATTTCATTGCTATGACAAAAGTGTATTGGTATGAAAATAATTTAATTAGTAATTATGATTTACAAGCGATTTTTAATACCATGATAGTGAATTATTACGCATGCTTACAAAAAAATAACAGATGAAATACTTTCTAGTGAAATAATTTTGAATGAATATTTTTTGTATCACTTTTTGGGTACATGACATCCAAGAAGCTTTTTTTGCTATTTGCGATTTGTCTGCTCATCTTTTGTTTACAAATTCAATCGCGAGTGGGTTTGATGCTGCAACATTAATCCTTGCCTGAGGAGTGGCATTCAAACTTTAGATTCCTATTTTTGTGATACTATAAGTATTAATTGAAGCATCGAGCATTGACACAGTTCCTTGCTCCAGGAAATCTAAATAAAATACTTAAATAAAAAAATGATTTGTTTACGACCTATACACTCATTGTGATAAACGTGTAGGTATTTAGTAAAGCTAGTGGACAAAAACATAGACAGCAGGGCACCTTGTTACATAATCTTCAGATGAGTGATTAGAGATAGCTCAAACATGCCTCACAAAGTGCGAGAAAAAGTCAAGGTCAGTCATTGCTCACGACTGCACAAATTTATGTGACACATTACTGATGAGTCAGCCTTTGTTCCTTGCTGACTCTTCGTATTTGCAAATTTTGTAATATTTAAAAAAAAATTTTACGATGACAGGGAGAGTTAGTTCTTTTTCTATTATCTGATATTCTGATTTCCGGGTCAAGACGAAAGAACATTTTCTTAATCGTAGAAACTCAATCGTTTTTTGTTTCGAAACGAGTATAAAAGCGCGACTCGAAATACTATACAGCATCAGTTCACTCTACCTTCCCAAACACAAACATTTCCAAACAAATTAAGTGGTTTACCACAAAACAACCAAAAACCTTCAACATGTTCGCCAAGTTGGTAAGTTCAGAGACATAATTTCTGCTGGCAATTCTAATTTTCGAAATTCTAAAATAAGTCAAATTATTATTAGTTTGCCGTCCTCCTCGTCCTCGCCGTTGTTGCCGCCATCGCTATGGCCAACCCAGCTGCCTCCCCAGTCCCAGTCGCTGGACCACGTCCAGGCGTCCTTGCAACCTATGGAGCTGTTGCTTACGGATACGGAGCTCCAGTTGCTTATTATGGTTAAAATCTTTATAGAATTTGACTAATTTTTTTCACTCTTAAAATTGGACTACACTTTTCTTGGTCAGATATTGTGAATTAACTAAATTTTTATAAATTTCTAAAATAAAGTCAAACATGAGGTAATACTTATTGACAATTTTCACTGCTGTTTAATTTACGTATTTACAAATTGAAGCCGTATTAGTAAATGTGCTTAAGGGTATTAGATGCTACAGTTAAAATTCCTGATCCCTTGCTCCGATCTAGTGCAAATTTTCTAAAGACTCTTCAAAATAGTACACATATTTTTTTATTTCTTCGAGTGGAATCTTCGGCATAGGTTACCGGTGTTGAATTGGCATCTACTACGTTTTAAGTTGTTGAAAGTAAAGTTTCGAAATTTCTTCCAAGCTTCAACTATAAAGCAAACACTTGCAATAAAAAGTCCTGTAAGCAGTAAAATGAATAGTATGACTACATTCCCTTCTACCACTGTAGGTTCCCTGACCTCCACCTCGACATCCCATGAGTCAGTATGCTTGTATAACTCTCTAAATAGACTTGCCCACCATCCCCAAATGCCGGACTCCATAGACAACCTC
>JAHZMX010002805.1:0-16352 GCA_027743895.1 Seira musarum | reverse complement strand
TGACATCTTAATCCGTATAATCCTGTGAAAAGAAGACAGGAGTCATTTGTCCACTTCTACAGTTGTGCGAGTGGTCATTCCTCTTCATCACATCACATCAAGCCATTTTAGGGGCAAATAGAGACTCGGCGCAGCTCAGAAGTATCTTTTCTTGCTTCAAACAATAACAATTTTTTATGATGGGAAAATAAAAAAAATCAACCCTTTTGAATTTCTTTGTCTGTAGTGTTATGAGCTACCAGACGAGTAAGGTTCTAGATGCGGTCGCGGCTCTTCGTTTTTCCTCTTCATCAAATTTTCAAAGCCAAAGGGAATTGAATTAAGAGCCCAGCCTAGGCCTGGGCCATTTAAAACCACATTCACACCACAAGAGTTATAAAAAACATTTTGATTTTTTCTTTCATTTTTGATTAAATAATGAACTCTAAAAATTCAAATTCAGAGATGGCAAAAAAGCCCAACACGAAATAGTTTTGGATCTTAATGGATGGCGGATTTTCAGAGATTTTACAAATATGAATCTGAAACTATCAAAAAACAACTAAAAATTGATGCTCCAATTTTCAATGGATTTTCGAAGGTTTTTGTTTTTGAGTTTTTCATTCTCCACGGCTAATTTCTGAAAGAAAGAGCCCCTTTGAATCCGTTAAAATTGATTCATTAAAATGCTTTTAAAACCCCGAATTCTCAGCAATTATCCGTTACTACCAATTGCCATCTTGGACTCTGACGAAATGAAGTCATGAAAAACCTCATCTCTTTAATTTTCTATTACTTACTTTAGGCCAAGGAAACAAGGGCGGGGCTGTTATTTCGGATTCGTTATTCGTGCTCGGAATAGAAAAGAAGAGAAGAAAATCGACAATTGACTTAAGTGAGCTTTTAAGGGTATCATTATCATTCATTTTGGCTTGTGGCTACAGCTTGGCTTACGCCTGACTCCTTAAAAAATAGATATCCATTTTACTCTTTTGTTCGAATGGAGTCTATTTTATTTCGTAGGGGAAATGAAACGCGTGGCAATGAATTGAATGGCTTGTTCTTGTTTTGTTCGTGTTTTCATTTATGGTTGAGCACGAGCCACAGAACCAAACCCATTATTACGAAGCTTAATGCTTTCAGCAAGTATTGATTTCAATGTCCGTCAGTTTGTCTGTGTGCATTATGCAGATAATTTTCGAGAGATTTCGAGGCGGTTGAGTTCAAAATTTGCAAATGTTTTTAGAGGACACTTATGATCGGTGCTTATGACTTTCACATCAGATTGCGTTGAAACATTTTATATTCTCCACTTAAAAAAAATATTTTAACCTCAGCTACGTCTCTATAACTCTTTGAACAGTTTTATTTTCTCCATTTTTATTTCTCTCTTGAGACTTTTCATCCCTCTTCGTCGAATGAGGAAAGGTACTATAATCCGAAGCAATTGCGATTGTACGATTCTAAAAGGTTTTTTTATTTACTTATTCTGCTCGCGTGTATGTCTCGCGTTCTGAAAAGGAGTGGCTATAAAGTCCTAATGCCTCTGAGCCTATTCATGTTTGCGTTTGAGAAAGACCAAGCCCTCATGTCATCATGAAAATCCATTTTCGATTTCGATTTTTTTTTCTTCTCTGCTTCAAATTCATTTTCTTATTCTCATCTAAAAATACATTTTTTAAAATGGTTTTTTTAGTCTTCTTGACATGACAAAAAATAATATCATTTCTTTCTCGTGGAGTCGAGCCGAGTAAAAAGGGTTACATAAACGGAGTGACAAGTTTACGACTTTCTATTTATCTATTCTCTTGTGTGGCTTGGCTTTCGAGTTGAGTTGAGAGTCTTTGAGACTAGACAAAAGGCGAAAAGAATAGGGATCGCAGTGGGATTTAATGGTCCGATCGCGGGTTTTATTCACACCAAATTATGAAGAATCAGTAATATAAATAACGGCTTCGTTGAAAAATAACGGTCAATATTGCAAAATTTTCTAGCCATGAACCACAAATTTTTCATCTGTTAAAATACATGAAAAAATTAAACGCTTCCTGTGTATAAGTCGCTCCAATACACTCCAAATGTCCTGGGTTTTCTCATGTTTGGAGAAGAAGACGACGTGAACCATTTTCGTTTTTTTTAAAGATGAGGTGTCATCTATTACAATAGAATTTATGCATGACGACATCCCACCAAAATTGAATCACTGTTCACTGTCTCCACTTCCATGCAATGCATGAATCTCCCATATTTTGTTTCACAATTTATTTACAAGTTCGGGTTCGATTCAGTCAAGTCAGGTACTTCGACATGTGAATTTAAAGTGAGAAAAATGATATTTCCACGAGAGATTTTGTCATGTCATAAGGAAGTACTCCAATGGCGCATGAAAATGAGGGGGAAAAATGAATGATCTTTTTCTTGTCTCACTAACGTCTCGTCAAAATAAAATATAAAAAAAAGTTTTCAAATGTAATCATTTCACTTGAGTAGTAGATTATATTATACATCTTCTGTTCTTTTTTTAATCTCAAAAGTCTTTTGTCTCGGGTGTAGTAAGTGTTAGTGTTTTGGTCTTTTTTTTTCTTTGGTGTCGGAGTAATAAATCTGTGTCAGCAAGATGCTCATGCTCATGACAATAAATTGTGAATTGGATACGGTGACTTGTGAGCTTAAGCTTCACTTGACTTGTTAGTCTTTTGCATTTGGCTCGTATCGTAATAGAAAAAAAGTACTTGTTTCTGCTTCTTGTACAAACTTATTTTTTTCGGTTTCCGTTTCGCCAATTCGGTGGAATGACAATGACGGTGCGAGCGAAGCAAATGTGATGTGATGTGTCATTGCCATTGAGTTTTCGTTGCTCATTCCCCGTAATAATATTACCATATCCATATGAAATTTGTTAAGGGAAGCCTCATTTCCTGAAAGTTGGTCTTGGTCCATTCATTCATTTTTTTACTAGAAAAAAATATAATGAGGAGGAAGATGATCGTAATTGTGATTGTGATTCGATGGGGACCATCATCATCATCGGCGTAACTATTTACTTATGACTATGGCCATGGTTTGGTTGATTTTGAAGAAGAAGGAAGTATTTTTTTCCTAAAGAGAGAAAGAAAAAAATTATTTTTTTTTTCTACTGTTCCTGTTTTGTCTTTGGTTCATGTCATTGTCGGATTGTGGATTGTNCTATGGCCATGGTTTGGTTGATGATGAAGAAGAAGTATTTTTTCCTAAAGAGAGGAAGAAAAAAAAAATGATTTTTTTTCTACTGTTCCTGTTTTGTCTTTGGTTCATGTCATTGTCGGATTGTGGATTGTCTTCTATGGAATTTCTTTGGAATGCAATTCAATTTCACTTTCTTTACGCTAAAAAGATGGGTTTAAAGAAGGTGTCTCAAAATGAACTGGTTTTACCTGAAAATCAATTATCGTTTCTGGTAAAATATGATAAGTCCAATCAAAAAAATAAACTTTGCTAAAAATTTGTGTAGTTAAAAAAATTAGTCATTAAATTCTTCCGTAAACTTCACGAAAATTCTTAATTATTAACACGGAGCTTCACTCTAGATCATTTTTCAAACCGGATTTTTCTTCGATTTGCCTAAAAACGACATTTCCCAAATCTTATAAATTATTTCATCCTAAACACTTGACTTATGTCACTTTTTCTTTTAAGGCAGTGAAGTTCTTCGGCATCAGTTTTTTCAGTAGCAGTAACAAAAATTATCTTGTTCTGTCATTACCTCTACAGAACTTTTCTTCCTTAAACCATACAAACTTCGGCCCATTCTCAACCTTTTTTTATTTTTGATCATCGCATCTCACACTCGTTGAATCGACAAACACAAACTCCAACTGAACGGATGATGATGATCATTATCATCTTCATCTCATAATGCGAAATAATTAAAAGTAAAGTTCATCTTTTTTTTCTCTTCTTTTTCTTCTCCGTTTTTTAATGAGACAAGCCAAAAATATTTTTGTTTCTTCTTTAAACGCAAACCAGACTCGGAACGCAATCGTAATCACAATCGGTCCAATGCCAAAATAATTATATTAGATTTTTAGTGGGATGCCATCATGTCACTTTGAAAGTTTCCAAGTTCCAACTTTTAAAACCTGATACTTTTTTTTCTTTATCACACGAGATACTTTACTTACATTTACGTTATCTCATCTGCTCCTGAAGAGTTTACACAAGACAATGCTCAATTTAAATTATATATTTATTTTTCTCTTTAGGTTGGATGCATGCAAATTGCATTGCAGTTGGCGTTCCCGTTGCGTGCATGCATCATCTCATCTGCATCGTTTGGAATGTCTCATCTCATCATGAACTAAGAAGCATGCATTCCTTTTTTTCTTTCAATTGCATATACATTGCCATTAGGGAAGTGGAAGCTTAGCTTGATTACCTCCTTCAATACAATTAGCGGTGGAAATGGCGGTTATTTTGCGTCCTCTTCCTTCTTTCAGAACACTGATGCCCATGAAAATTATGAGGATCGACTTACATATCGACAGTATCTTATTAAATGTGCTTGGACCGTAATTCTTCAATTTGAACTCTACAACACACACACAAGTTGACTCAATGTAATTTAATTTAATTATGTAGAATGAAAAGGTTCAGTAATTCAGGAAATACGGTATTACCCCTTTCCTCAGCCAAAACTTCGGGGTTTTGAAGTATGAGGCGATAGAGATAACGTGAAGCTTCATTTCCTTCCCATTATTGCTTTGCCCTGGCCTGGCCTGGTCTGGTTCGGTAGATTTAAATTCATCCAAAAAGTGTTTTCGCTGCTTCCAAGTGTTTTGCTCTGTCAAACTCTAATTTATTTTCGGGAAATATATATTTTCACTTTTCGTTTTTCTATAATGCATTGTCTTGTGTTAAGACCATCCAATAAATTACTGTTTGACATGAGCACAGCTACCAGAATGAAATACGGATTCAATACACATTCATTATTGTACTTACTACTTAAGAAGGAGTTGGAAAGCTTGCTTGTGTTCTGTAATGGCATCTTTTGAATGAATTAAGTGCGTATATATTTTTTCTTCTTCTTCCTTGCTTTTGGATTGTGGACACATCTGAGCGCATAAATTATCAGAGAAACTTTCGCTTCCGGAAGGGTTCACCTCACTCACTATCTCATTCTCATTCAGCTGGACTTGACTGGAATGGACATAAAACATTTTTTTCGATTTAGATTTCAAAACAATTCGAGTCTTGGTCTGTGACTTTTGGGCACGTTCTGTTTTCGAAGGCATCTGTCAACACATGCGTGACCATTCCGAGGTTGAGGGGT
Organism: Seira musarum; assembly: GCA_027743895.1. Taxonomy (NCBI): domain Eukaryota; kingdom Metazoa; phylum Arthropoda; class Collembola; order Entomobryomorpha; family Entomobryidae; genus Seira; species Seira musarum. The sequence goes on along the minus strand of JAHZMX010002805.1, from coordinate 11,062 downwards.
TCAGTTCAGCTTTTGTTCTCAGAATGCCCCGTGCCGACTCCGGTTCCCGAAAAGTGGAGCAGAGCAGATTCCATTGTAAAAATTGCAAAAAATCAGGGGTTTCAAATTCAATTTGACAAATGTGGGTTTTACAAACTACAGATGGGTAGGGGGTTTTAATAGGCTGAAGCGGGTAATTTAAAATTGGTCCTTAAAATTACCTTAAAACGCACTGGTAAAATTTTCAACGTATTCAATCTAGATCATTTGTATTATCCATAAAATCCGTTAGAGATTTGATGGATATTCGACTCTAAATCCCCACCCTCCCTAAAACCGACACAAACCCAAAATTTATTTCCACATAAAAATTTCGCTAATTACCACAGACTTCGACATCAACAGAGTTATATTTTTTTTGAACGACTTCAAAGTTCTTCTTTTCCTTTCATCGGCATTCTTTTGTCTTCCAAGATGAATCAAACGAGCTTAAAGAAAAGTACTTAGCAGACCAGAAACTATTTTTATGTTCTGGATTAAAAAGTGGAATGGAATGGAAAGACTGTGCAGATGTTTCTGGCATTTTTTGGAGAGAAAAAAATGTGTGAGAAATGTACGCTTTTCTATTTTTTTGTGGTAGTGGCGCTCAATTGCAATTAAGGGGTAATTAGCAAATTGAATGGATCCCATCACCACCAAAAAGCCATCATTATTATTATCAGTTGCAATTGCTCCTCATTACTTTCGTACATGAAGGATTGAAATCAAAGAGGAAAACAGGAGCAAGAGCAAATTACGAAAAAGTGGAGTGGACTTGGCTTGGCTAAAAAAACGAGTTGTTTGTCGTATTCCTAGTTTGCTGTTCTGCTCATTAAAGGCTGGGCTTTAATGGAACGGGCTTATTTTTCTGATAGGATATTGATAAGACCAAGACCTGGAGTGTTGGTGTGGACTAGTTGTCCATCATGCGTAACGCAAAAACTGAAGAAAAATTGGTTTTGTCTTTTTGTTTTGAGAGATCCGCTCACTTTCAGGTAGGTAAAGTCGTAGCTGTTGGTTATTACATCCCTTTTTATAACGGCCTAAATTTTGATAAACAAACAAATGTATTTAGGTTTACAAATTATTTATCAAATTAAACGGGATCGGCTCGAGATTTAAATGGGCTTTTCACTACTTTTAATTTTTTTAAATTTTGCAATTTCCAAAATATTCTCAGATCTTCCTAATGCATTTTTATGCTTAGGTCAGTAGTCAGCGACTAATAATAGTTGCAGTGTGACTATCTGAATTTTGGATAATACAGATTCCATATACCTCTTTTTTGCAGCAAAATATTAGTCTAATAAGTTTCAGTTTTGTGAATTTTTAGCCTGCTTACCTTTCAAAGTTTGCAAAAAAAAGTTTAATCTTCATGAGAGATGTGTGCAATGTAAAACCGCCCTAACATTATATGGCCGGTATAACCCGATTTCACTGTACTTTGCTGTAATTGTGAATTGTAATTGCGAAAAAGTAACAAAAGCAAACCACAGGGATTGAATCGAGATCTCAGAGACATGACGGGTGTATTGTAAACGTAATTGTATTACATATTATTGTATCTTGATGGATTACGATAAGATCGTCGTGAAATGAAGTAAAATGCCACTACTACTTACTTACTTTAACACAATTGCACCGTACCGCGACTACAACTACTACTACTACTACAATTACCGACAAGGACCCAGGCCAAGCCAAGCCAGGTCATAAAAAATGCCGACGACTTCGCTTTATTATGATTACTTACGATTACATCACATTTATTTTATGCCAAAGGAAAAAACTTGATATGTGAGTAATGTAACCTGAGATGAGGACAAGGAGACGCTCAGCAAAAGCGAAAAACTCAAAATTTTATTGGCATTTTAGCAATACTACCACTGCTATTAAACAAGGGTGATGGGGTGCTTTTGCGGCAAACGCAGCGTGATATTGAATCCATTTTGTTTCTTATCGGAGTGATTCCAAGTGAGTGGGTGATATGATGCAATTCGAAGAAAAAAAGATCAAAGAACGTGGATGTAACGTTCAAGGGATCTGTGATCTGACCAAGATGAGCTGTCGATAGTGACGTTACGTGTCAAATGTCAAATTGGGACAGAAATCTAAAAAAAAAGAATTATATTTTGCTAAGGGGTTATTGGATGGGGCGAGTGCTGCCTAAAATGAGGTGAAATCAATTGACAAACTGAATGCATAACATAATTTTAACTACTTTTTATAAAGAATTTCGAATTTAACGTTTTTATGCCTGTGCTTAAATTACGCTTCATGTAAATAAAAATTGTTAGTTTCAGATTTAGTGATACAATCTGTTATATTCATAAAATAGATCGTGTGGCAGGTTTATTCATACAGCGTTGAATTCCCAACGCTATCGTAAGCTTCATGTCAAAATTATCAATACTTTAATTTAATATTTTTTAACTATTTTAAAAAAATTCAGCGCAAATTGTACCAAATTTAGCGCAAAATTGTACCACTAACTACAAGCTACATCGCTCACAACAAGGCAGCCATTTGTATAGATTTGCATTCATCGGAGCAATATTCTTTAAGGAATCTATGATGTTGCGAATAAATGATTTTGTAGTGTGAATGTTTTCACCGATGTCGATGCTTGCAAATGCTTCACTTGAGGAAAAACATTTTTTACTTAAAGTTCAAACCTTCAAGTCAATTGCAGTAGTAATAGCCCCATTACGGCCTTCAACTTCAATTCAAATTAAATTAATTATATTTTTCTCATCCCAATAAATCCATTTAATTGCTGACTGACTGCCTACATCACATCACAATTTTTCTTCGACTTTTTTTTTCCTTTAAAATATATTGCATTAAATACATTACATCACTCCCGTTTCATCCTTACTCCCACTCACTTTAATTCATGCGCCTTTGCTCGATAAAAAAATCTAATTAGAGTCGTAATAATAAAATATAATTATTTATTATTCCAATTACCTCTCCACCGCCATCCCACAAATTAAAGTGCATTACAAATACATTAGCGTAACTAATGTATCTTCCCTTTCGCAAATATATTTGACTCGACTCAACTCAACTCGACCCGACTCTTCAATTAAATTTACGTTTTAAATCGTCGTGTTTGTGTTCTTCTTCCGAGAAGTCAATCATCATAAAAAAGCGTGTGTGTTTGAGTTTGTGTGTGAGGAAAAAAACCGGAACCGCTTCTCTCTTTTCTTCACGCCGGCATATTACAATAGTAAAGGAAGGTTAGAAAAGAAGTTACAGCTATAATGCATTATGTCCGAGTTCAAGTTGTTTTATCATCTAAAATGAAGCTGATTATCGGCATCACGTTTCATTTTCATTGCAATAATGTAAAGTGGAACCGACTGACTGGACTGGACCGACAGACAAGTCAAAGAGAGGTTTTTCTCAATATAAAAAATGTGCAGAATATAATTTACTCCAATTAAAAATGTGTTTCAATTTCAAACTTCAAAAGGATAGACCGACCGACCGACTTGTGATGTGATGCGACTTGAGAGAGTCAATTTAAGCTATAATGTTATACTACAAATACAAATACAACTACAACTACAACAGAGTTGGATAAATTAATACACGGATTTTTTGTGGGTTTTTAAGGCGTACTTAACTCTAATATTCATCTAAATTGATAGATGTCAACAGTCAAACCCAGAATTTTTTTTAATTTAGTGAGATGATGAGCTTTAAAAATGGATTTTTTGTAACTCGAATAGATTCAAATTCATTCTACAATTTTTTCACAGATACGGAATTTGAATGGATTGATTTAATAAATAGTTTGTTTTGAATAATGGACAATTTAATTTTTCTAGCGCAATCCGTATTACAGGTGAAAATTTCTCGGTTCGAATCTAAAATCCGTTTTTAAATAATTCCCCATTTGGATTGTATTATAAAGCCCCTTAAATGATTGCCATCCCTGCTTTTCCATATCCTTTTTTTCATATTTTGATATCAAAACATAAAAAGACTCACTAACGTTTTTTAGGCTCTGGGTGGCATTTTGCCTTTTATGTTATTATCGGTTTTCTTGTACAAAATACAAAATGCCGGAAAAATGAAAAGGACCAAACGACCAAAGCAACGTCAACGTCATCGGCCATCACTATTGGACTGATATCGATACAATCGCAAAAGTAGTGGACCGTCATGGAAAAGGGGGAAAAGAGATGATGATCACCATTGTCATCATCATCACATCACGACTTACAATTGCGGTGGTAGGTAGAGATCTTGATCATTTTGATCATGCTCAGATCATGTTCGCATGTTTTCTTGTGTCACCAATAATCAATAAAAATACACTTTTCCCCTATTAGCTCCTCTCCCTCGGTGGTCTGATGGTCTGGTCTCGCTGACTTGGATCCTTTTGATCTTTTCCAAAAGGAAAATCAATATATTTGGAAAAATCTTTTTTTAGTTTTAAAAAATAAAAATGAGATACATTCTTGTTGACAGATAAAAAAAATCAAAGAGATGAGATGAGACGGGCATCACATCACATATGGGACTGCTGGGAGACGATAGAGGAGACAGGTGCACAGCAGCAGCAGAGGCACTGGGTCCTGACTTGCGACGGATTTTTAAACCTTTTTTAAGGTGCATTCAACATTATAACGTATTCTTCCAAAATTAAGTCACAAGAAAGATATATAAAAAAAACAAAATTCTAGAATTGTGAATCCGTAATAAAAAGCTCCGCTAAAAATACCGCAGGTCAATCTGAATGGACTCTAGAAAACCCGTACCCACGAATGTAGGAATTTGTTTGCGATTTGAGTTTTTAAGAATCCCTTAAAAACTCCCTCCTTAAAATAAAGTCACGCAATTTTTATTTTACTTTGCAAAATTTCCAAAATCATATTTTGAGTTACGGGTCCTCTATTAGAAAAAATACGTTAGAACTTACAACTGGGAAATTTTTTTTATGGATTGATTTGGTTCTTAGCTTTGACTTGTTCAAATGCCTTATGAAAAATAAAGAATAAACAGGTAAAGAGAGAAGACAAAGATGACATGATGATCATGATCATGATCGTTTTTCGTGTGCTCCCGAGTTAACTTCACTTGACTTTTTTGTCCCTTGTCTTCTTGTCTTGTCGGCTTTTCAAAAAGAGAGGAATAATAGTGAGCCTCTATCTTTATTGCCATCACATTCACAGTCACAAAGTTACAATCACAATCACATGGGCATTTCTTTCGTTTTCTTAAAAAATATATTTTACGGTATAAGTGGAGTATGGATTCGTCAAAAGAAAAAAAAAGGATGACGATAAAAATGTCCACATGAACTATAAAAAATAGCCAATGTTGAGATGTGACCGGCTACTGGCTACCTGTATACCAGACAGAATAACAACAAAACACGATCATGAGGATGAGGATTGCTCATAAAAATGTCCACATGAGCTATAAAAAATAGCCAATGTTGAGATGTGACCGGCTACTGGCTACCTGTATACCAGACAGAATAACAACAAAACACGATCATGAGGATGAGGATTGCTCAAGTTTTTCGACTTTTGTAATTCTCTCATTTCAAAGGGAATTTTGAAAAATATCGAAAGTCTCTGCAGACTTGAATAACGACAGCGGTCAGTAAAGTAAAAATTGAATTTATGAGATTGGTAGGTTGGAAACGGGTCTAACTGAACTAAATTGATACAGGTACAACGATGGTGTAGGAGGGACCTAGACTCTGACCTCTGTCCCTATTGTTTTTAAATTAATGTGTTTTGGGATTTGACACTAAAAAGAGACTATTTAAGCTCCAACCTGTCGCCAAATCATCAGAATACCTCTTTTAAAAAAATATGTACACATTCCACACATTTTGAAAATTAAATCCAATGAACATCGAACTAGTTTTGATCGTCTAAATCTCATTTACTGTTTTAAAATTTTAATCATCATTTACTTTTTAAATTAAAATATTTATTCTGCAACAAATTCTTTTTTCTAAGAATATGGACGAGATCTAAAGCACAAATTGTGTTTAGCGAGTGTACCCCGAAGCAAATCTGCAGGAATGCAAATTTTCCCCTGAAAGCAATAATTAAGAATCGTCTCAGAAGCTGATCACAATTTTTAATTAATTTTTTAAAAATTTAAATCCAAAATATGAAGTGTTTATTTGAAGGCCTTTAAGCAACGCTCCCGGTTAAATAAACATACTTTTTTTAAATGAGGTATTTTCATAAAAGAAGCACTTTCTTTGCATGAGCTGCTCTCTTCCTTCAACTCTCATTCCCGACAAAAGAGCCGCACATGAGATGATAAAGGTATTTCGACTTGTGCTTTTGCTCCTCTCATTCAACTTCCAACAACTCCGGCTAGAGGTCTTTGGCTGAAGTACTTAGAACTTTGTTAGAACTTGGCTTTGTTGATTTTTCTTTTTCATTTCATGTCAGAGTCAGAGCCAGAAAAGATTGTAAATGTCATTGTGGAAGTGATTTATGAGCTTAATTGAACTAACCCTGAGGTTAGGATCAAATAAGGCTTAATAGCTGTTTCTACTTTCAAGGAAAAAATAAAATTGGCATTTGAAGATGATCAAGGTAAGTCAAAGAGCTTAATCATGAAAAGGTCAGAAGTAGGTGCATTAAATGTCATAAGAATTGTCGTATTTTCCCAACCACATTGCGTGGTCCCAATAAATAGTACTCGGAGCATTGAATGTTGGGCATTAAAAAGTATTAAGGGTTTAATGAAATGAAGTGAAAACTGACAACGTTCTTAAATTATAATCTAAAGACAGGTTTATAGAAATGTTTTATTCAAACGCTTTTATTCGGGGTGTATTGTATGTGCATTACCTTTGTAACGTGGGCTATTTCTTTAAAAAATACAGTTTTCAATTGATCTGGACTCACTTTCTCCCAAAAGAAATTTAGGACAATTTAAGTAGATCTGCTCTGCTCTGTTTAAATATTTAACCTTTAATTTTTATTAATCACGATCACATCATCAAACGTTTTCTTTTGACAAGCAAGGAATCCTAAATTAAGAAGATTGAAAACTTTGTCACAAACTTGACATATGCTTGATCCTACATTCCCAGTTTTGAGGGCTTCGCAGTATTTATTGTTCAGTTGCAAAGAACTCGTTGTGTCAACAGCGCCTCCAAGTATTACACCAAGTACATTAGAGGTGGGTTTGGCACAACAATAGCATTTATTGCAATCGTTCTTTAGAATCTTTAAAACAGCAACCTTGAGTCTTTTCCAAGACGAAGCTCGAACTGCCAGAGGCGATTTGCTTTGCTTGGCAGTAGATCCAGCATGACTCGTGCTGACCCTCGATGCATGGCACGTCCACCTGGAGTGGAATCGAATGGAGAAAATTAGAATATTTCGTGTTAAATGGCAATAGAAAAATAATAAAATGTAAAATGAAATAATTACCTCAAATGGAAATGTGTCGTCGGCGTGTATGGGTGAAAGTAAAAGGAATATGAAAGAAAGTGGGAGTATGTTTCGTATAACAAGTTTCATTTTGCCCCAGTTATGAATGAATTATGAAAACGATTAAATTTGAACAGTTGAAATGTAAGCACACTAGATTCAGTTCAAGACTGAAACCGTTTTTATAAGGACAAGGACAGGTACACTGGGTGAAGTACTTAAAAGTAAAAATAAATGCATCGTTAGTTCTAATCCTTAAAAATTCTGTATTTTTTGGTCATGTGATGAGAAGCAGTTGTTAGTCGCACGTGTTTAGTTGGGGATTAGGAGCAGTTGATGAGACATGTTTTAGGCAATTGTGATTTTTTAATTTGTATTTTCCATCGTTTATGTAAAGTTTCGAAGTAAGGCCCAATGTGCTTTATTATTATTATTATTATTATTATTGTTTATTGCAGATTGTTATGTGTAGTGTACAATCCATAAAAGGAACAATTTATATTTGTTTGGACAATTTTTTTATAGCCATTTTAATATTGTTTAAGGAATTCATTATGTGTTTTATCATAGGTATAATTTTTAGTAAGTTACCCGATCATCTACGATTTTTGATGATGATGAGAGCCGCGATATTATATATTGGCCAGTCTTAAAAATCAATTCCGAGACAGATTAAAACACACACGGATCCAATTTGGGCATGAAATTAACGAATCACTACTGTGGATGGGTGAGAAATTTAAATAATGCGGTAATCCCTACTCCTAAACCCCCATTATCCGGTCGTACTAAATCTTTAAACCGATTGATTGGAATGTAGCAAAGGGTACCTTTTAAGGATTATAATTGTTGTTGAAATTAAAATAGTTACCTTTTGTTTCAAGTTATTTTTGGTCGTCTAATTAAACAGATGCGCATTACTTGTGCATTTTTTTATTTTAATATTTTTTTAGAATTCCATTCAAAATATCATAATCTAAATCGTCGTTGTAAACGTTCAAGGTTATTCATTCCACAAGTGTACTCGTCCCAAGTCGTCTGTTTACTTGAAAACAAATATTTACCCAACATTAGCTATTTTGCAATGAAATGAACAAACTACTACTACGCATTTCTTTCACTTGTCATACTCATATCACATCACAGACTTTGCTTTTCTCGCCCTTCCCTTTTATCAACTTGAGTAAATAAAATGCACAAAATGTCATGCTAAATCAAGATAAATATTTTACTTCATATTTACATATATCATCACATCACATGAAACATGAAAAAACAAGAATTATCCATTTCTGATAAAAATTTTTGCATAAAAAAATTGACTCACGATATACAATGTAGAGTACATACTTCGCAGAAGCTGACTCATCCCATAGTACTTGGCTCATAGTCATCTGAAGTCGAATTTTAATTTCGTTTTATCCGCTTCTGGACACTGGTCTACTCAATAACTTGACCTTAGAGGCCTTAACCAAATTTGATATCTTCAAATGAACCCGATTTTATTTCATGATTTACTAATTTTTTAATTGCGAAAGTTTAAAACTTTTAAAAAATAAATAAGCCTGTGGAGTATTTGAACTAACAGAGATTGAGCTAACATCACAAAAGTAAAAGTCATCCATAGAGCTTTTCGGCTCTGAATTCAACAATGGGAGTTTACTAGATCTCGACTTTTTCTTTAAATGAAAGCTTGTCTTAACACTAATGAGCCATTTTAATCTGTTTCATTGGTTCAAAGCCAAAACCATGTGAAATGGAAAGGCAAAAGGTCCAAACAAAAAATCTCCATAAATTTCTAACATCACGTGTTAAGTTAACGTAAAATGTGTACCTACTTAACAATCCAAATAGAAAAATTTGTGCAAGCAAAGAAAAGCACTAAACATAAACATTGTACACAACTCGAAACAAGCCATATTGTACCAACATTCTTTCTGACTCTTGTACTTACTAACTGCCAAGCCAAAGCCAACTGTACCTTACTAACTGCCTAAATAAACTACGTAGGACAAGCAGTGAATGACGCAAGTGGGAGCAGTATTCGTTTTATGGAATAGCTTTTCACTTTTGTTGTTCCTTGTAATAAAATGCAAACTTTTCTTTTCAGTTTGCCTAACAAATAGTACAATTACAATTAAGGGAAACAAAAATGTTTTCATTTTATTCTCCTGTCTATTTTACACATCTGCTTCATACAAATAATGATTATGATTTTTGTGGAATTTTATTTAGAAATTAAGAAAATAAAGAGATTTTACGTTTCTGTATAGTGTACTTACTTTTAGTAGTGAGCTATTAGCTAGCTTTGATTTTGGTATCAGTGATACTTGAAAGGATTATTAAAATTTAAAAAAATATTAGCCATAACGAAATATTGGATGTTTTGCTATTTCCGCTGCAGCAAATGTAAAGATAATAATTTTGCTGAAGCTTTGACCAGTCCTTTACAGCAGATGAGGGACAGAAACATTTTTATGATTTTCTCTATCTTCTTGTCCCTTTGGGAAGCCTACACAATATGAATTTTTTCCGTCATGCGATATCGTACTTACCCAAATAGAAAGTAGATCGGTGATTTTTTTAAATTCAAAGTTTCTCTGGATTTGATACATTCTCAAGATAAACTAGCTCCGCACAGCAATATCTTCCTCCGAAAACGGTTTCTTCCGTACACGGTTTTACATACTGCGAAACACTTTCTTCAAATCAAATTCCAAATTCCGCTAGAAACTACAAAGAAACCTACTAGTCTGATCTGATCTGGTCCACTCTGTGACTCGGTTTTTATTTTCGAATGAAATTACCATTGTTGTCGTTTAGTTGCGGCAAAATAATTTTCTAGAAACGAGAACATGAGCCATTCACTTCCTCTGTTCCTATATTCTCATTCACTTCAGATCTAAAGACAAAATGACTGCACGAATTCGTGAATTCTGAATTGAATTGAATTCAAGGAAATAATCGTTTAGAGGGTAAAATGCTGTTGTAATGTTCATCTTACTTACGATTAGGTATTCTTCTTCAGAAGGGAATAACATTTTCTGCCATATGACGACCAAGACCGACCTACGTGATTCGCAGAGACGTCAGGAAGTGGGTTTTACGGGGACAATTTATAATTCCAGAAGAACTAAGATTTTCTGAGAATTTTTGAGAAAACATTTTTGGAGAGACTTTGTGGATAAAGTTTTTTCGAAAGTGTTTTGAAAGCAACTTTGTTTTTGGAAGATTTTTTAATGAACCATGAAATAAATTTTGGAGGAAAACCATCTTGGAACGTATCCGGATTAAAACTGAACAAATTTGAAAATTCAAACCCCATTTGACCTCGAAGTCCCAGAGCTTTTAAGCCATCTCTGCCGCATTCTATTCGCAAAACAAAGTCAGGCCGGACGCAAGCTGTGATGTTGAGCTGAACAGATCTTTAGATAATTTGGGTACACAGATTTGGAAGAAGTCGCATTCCAAGAAATAATAATTTGGTAGAAAGATGTATAATTAACATAATATCTACTCCCTTTCGTGTCATGTCTCTCTTGGCTTGGCTTGGCGTGTCATAGTCTTGTCATGTCCCACAGCTAAAGCTATCATCCTCCTTTTCTTCTTTTTTTTAT
>JAHZMX010002804.1:0-12861 GCA_027743895.1 Seira musarum | reverse complement strand
GTGTTATTAAGTTATTGCTATTATTTGGGATTCCTAATTAGCTTCCAATGATTGGCAACCATCCTTCGAGAGTGGAGTATTTTTTGAAGAAGTCGTTAGAGAACTTAGGTCTCGATTATGTAGACCTATACCTTGTACATTTTCCTGTCGGGTTTCAGTACTCTCCGGAGGAAGTGTATTTCCCAAGAGATGAAAACGGATCAATTAAGTTTGACTATGAAACGAACATAATAGAAATCTGGAGAAGTATGGAAGAGCAGGTTAAAATGGGAAGGACGAAATCCATTGGAGTATCCAATTTCAGTACACAGCAAATGCAGAGAATTATGGATATTGCTAAAGAGCCCATCGTAAACATTCAGGTACATAGTTTAATTGTGTTAACTAAGCCCAATTTATGGAAATTAAATGGGTTTATTGAATCGATTAAAATACGTAATCGGGTGGGCAGGTTGAAGTACATGCTTACTTCCAGCAAAAAGAATTGCGGAAGTTTTGCAAGGCAAATGGCATAACTGTGTCTGCGTATGCCCCACTTGGTTCCCCAGGTCGAAGGGAGGCTTTCATGTGAGTCAGCAAATTCATTCATAATAATAATAACATGAATTTTATATATTATTATTATGAACTAAGTAGATTATGTAAAATTTATATTCGTAATAATCGTAGGTATATAAAGATTGAAGTGCTTCTCTATGTTAATGACTCTTATGCTAACATTGTTTTAGAAACGATTACCTAACCGCAAATTCCGACAATTTAAAATTATTCAATTGATGAAAATTGTTCATTCAGTCCTATATAGCATAATCCATGATTTTGTTTTATTTTATTTTTCAGAGGTTCGCAAGGCATTCCTCAAGTTCTTACCGATCCAACTGTGAATAGGATCGCCTTAAAATACAAAAAAACTGCTGCGCAGGTTTTAATTCGTTTCCTGTTTGAGGAGGACGTTATAGCTTTGCCAAAAAGCTCATTTTCTGAAAGGATCGCCAGCATATCGTAGGTATATAAAGATTGAAGTGCTTCTCTATGTTAATGACTCTTATGCTAACATTGTTTTAGAAACGATTACCTAACCGCAAATTCCGACAATTTAAACTTATTCAATTGATGAAAATCGTTCATTCAGTCCTATATAGCATCACCTATGATTTTGTTTTATTTTATTTTTCAGAGGTTCACAAGGCATTCCTCAAGTTCTTACCGATCCAACTGTAAATAGGATCGCTTTAAAATACAACAAAACTGCTGCGCAGGTTTTAATTCGTTTCCTGTTTGAGGAGGACGTTATAGCTTTGCCAAAAAGCTCATTTTCTGAAAGGATCGCCAGTAACTTTGATGTGAAAATCCATGTCTAATTAATGAACGTTAAGAGAATCTATAGTACTCTGGATCTATAGGTATGTTAATCAAAATGTCTGTGTTCTTTTGTAGATATTCGACTTTTCCCTGACCGATCAAGAACGGGAAGAATTGTGCTCATTGGACAAAGGGGAAACCGGTCGGACTTTTAACTACCTGGAAATCTTCACTGGCTTAGAAACTCATCCTGAAAATCCTTTGGCATTAGTTAAAAGCGGAATAATTGATAACAATAACAGCTCTAATGATAGCGAGAAGAAAGTAGAATGTTGTTAGATTTAAAGTTTACCGAGAATTGGAAAAGAATACTCATTAGGGCCATGGATTTTTTTAGAAAGTCGATATATACACTTCAATTTTATAATGTTTTTGCATGTAAAAATTAAACGTTCTAGTGAAAGCGAAAGCAAGAAAGTGTGAAACTTGAAAAAAAAAACATAATTTGCAAAACCATAAAAGAAATCATTATTTACTTCTTATATGCTTCCTCATCCATTCCTCCGGTTTTATGAAGTCCACGACTCCTGGAAACTGAAGCAAAGCTTTATTGAGTGACTCGATAAACTTTTGAATACTTGATATTATTGTCAGGTCCTCACAGCTCTTAATCCTGTCACGCTAGATACATTAACAATGCTTCCTTTTGTCTTTTTCAAATGAGGAACCGCCACCTGCGTAGTTATAAATAATGCTCTAGCATTAACATTCATTTGTTTATCGTAATCCTCCAGCGATAAAGTTTCTATTCCCCCTCCTGTTAAAATCCCAGCAGCGTTCACGAGACAATCCAACTGACCGAATTTGTTCACTGTTTTCTCAACTACAGATTTGCATTCATTTGCATCTGCCAAATCCCCCAGAATTTTCAGAATCTGGAAAGAAATAAAATGGTGGAGAAATAACAAACAAAAAGTCATTGAAATAGTACACGCTCTCTATGACCTCCTTCGTTCGAGTCGAGACTCGAGACCTAAAAGACCTACGTTTTCCTTAGGGACTCCAGCTTTCTCACATTCATGAGCAGTCTCATCCAACGCATCCAGCCGCCTTCCTGAAAGGGCAAGACGTGACCCATTCTTTGCAAATTCTATTGCTGCAAACCTCCCGATTCCGCTCGTACTACCTGGAAGAAAGAAGCGAACTCTTTTTTCTGTAGCTCAGCTGAATGAAATGAATTTTGCCGGTTTATATATAGGTAGTCTTTCTTGTACCTGTGATGAGTATAACTTTCTGGGAAAGGCCAGTAAGCAAACTGCTTGCCATCGTCTTAAATTCGGAAGCTGGTTTGACCTTATTGCTAGTGTTAGGGGGCGTAGGTTATTGTGTTGGATTTAAAATTAATGAATAGTGACGGGACTTAAATTCAATATAACTTTTTACATAAGCAGCTGTAAGTGATTGGTATTTACATTTACTTTGCTGAGGTGAAATTAAAATCTCTTTTAGACCAATAAACGAAAGATAATGTAGTCAATGTCAAAGTCAAAACAAGGTGTTTGAGCAAGTATCGTACGTTACGTGTACACACCGGAGCAGCGTAGCACATGTGAGTATCATCATCATGATAATACTGACTGACAAACACGTGAAGCTCTTTGTGCTCCGGTATGTTATTATTTTACATGCAATTCTGGTTTTCCTACACCTCTCTCAATCTCAATCAATAATATCATTGCATTTCAATAAAACTCAATTAAGCAAAAATTCGAATTTAATGAAATCTTTGAGTCATGAATGATGGATGAAAATATTGCGATTTGTCAATGGAGTCTTACAATAACTTAACACATTTTCCTAAGAATTAGAATTGTCAGAGGGCTTTGAAACTAAATGGTTTACAAAATGAATTTGACTAAGGTTCGTTCAGTTTAAGGGTGGAAAGACGCTTAAGTAATATCACTCACTCACTTGACAAACATTCTATTTTCTGGACGCACATCAAATAAAATTTATAGCGCTTCAAACATTTTTTTTTGGAATCGGCACGAACTTTATTGCACATTCCTAAGAAAAACTAGTGAATGTCTTTTATTTACATCCTTCATTCTGGAAATTCTGGGAGTTTATTACGTAATCTACGAGCATACAAATACAACGCATCCCTCATTTTCATTTCAATCAATGAATGCGGTACGACAAGTTCTTCCATTGCAAATGAATAGTTTTTAAGGTTACGCAGGCGAGGCATACGTTTACTACACTAAAGTCTAAACAAACAAAAGGAATACATTTTACACTGTTCTTTTTCATTCTGCTACAAATCATGCCCAAAATGTGTGATCGTGATCTGCAAAATTCACGTTTTACTTCTTGAAATCGAAACGTCACGGATTGATTTGGTTTGACGCTCCGTGTGAACTGTGAGAAACGAAATGGCAAATGATTTTCAGAGGAAATCTACTTCTCTTCTCATTTGCACGCGCGATGCGGTTTTTCATTGATTTTATTCGTTTTTTATCTTTTGCTAAAATAATAAACATCTTCAGTTAAGTACTTTAGACGAGGGTGAGGGGCCCGTAAATCAATTCCTCAAAGTCCATAGTTCAGCGTTCATACACTTAAGGTTGTAATAATAGTATACATATGTACTTGGTGGTGAATCATGAATTCCTTAAGAACAAGGAAATGGAAAAGAACACGGTGGTGCTTGTCAGAAGAAGTGTTTG
Source organism: Seira musarum (assembly GCA_027743895.1). NCBI lineage: Eukaryota > Metazoa > Arthropoda > Collembola > Entomobryomorpha > Entomobryidae > Seira > Seira musarum. The sequence continues at coordinate 8,830 of JAHZMX010002804.1, read as the reverse complement.
CTCAAGTTTTGATTAAAGGGAAGGGCTTAACACGAGAAATAAAACACACAAAAACATGTAGGTATTAACATTCTTGAAACACTGGAGTGCTTTCTATTATTAGAAATGAAAATGAGAAACAGTTTATCATGCAACGCTTCACTGAAATAATTTTTAGGCGAGTTGAGTCAGTTTATTACGTTTTGGGGATGAGCATAACATACATTGTTTTATCTCATTTCACTCGGGAATTCAGAAAATGTGAGATCTGCTTGGAAGTAATAAGCTAATTATGGCAGAATCATAATAACTAGAACGTCTTAAAAAGATTTTAATCCTAGTTTGACCCATTTCCTTTCTATGATGGGTCACTGACCAGTTTAATCTAGGGGTTGAAGCGGAAGTTAGAGATATCATTTTTGCGGTACGTTCCAACTGAATTATGCCTATTTGTTTTAAGTTTTAAGTTTTTATGGATTAAATTATTATTTGAAATATCTGAATTTTGTTTGATGAGCATTACTATTTTACCAGAAAATATTACATTAACTGACATTTTGCAATGGCATTTGCATCTAATACTACTTACCATTACACAATATGCCTTGTGCAAACTAGTACTAATTCCAGAAGCTTCTTATAGATTGCAAAATCGAAAGACAAAAGTCGATTAAATAAGTAAAGAAAAAGTAAATGGATGAAATTGATTTCTAAAAGTAACTAAATCTGTGTTTTTACTTCATAAACATATTCAGTGGTTTTAACAACGACTTAATGCCTGCACAGTTTCGTAATATCAAATGATAAGTCATTAGTCTTAGCTTACGTTAGACATTTTCTGATGCTGATGCTGATATATGCTGCTCTTATGTAAAATGACGAAAGGGAGAGTTTGTCAAAGGTGGGAGGGACAGGTGAAGTGAAGTAGACTGAGAGCAGCTTAAAAGAGATTTTTAAAACTTTTGCTTTTTGCCATTAGAGGATCGCCATTGGTTTTCCAGGAAATACGACAACAAAAGAATAAGGAAATGTTAGATCCGTGTGGTTTACGATTCACAGTGAGAAAGCAAAAAAAAAACATTTTCCTCCTAAAACGGGAATGAATAAAGATTTGTTGACATCCCAAGGTAAAATTTTAGGGATTATTTTTGTGAATCCCCAGGTACTTAGAGCACTTGTCGCTGGCACGATAAAAATCCATGAGAACTACAAAGAAAATTCTTTTGCTTTGAAAGGCAAACCTGATGTAAGAGTCGTCTGATGACTATGAATACTAAAAGAAAACTCTTGTTATGTTGGTCATACATGCATGCATATCCAAAATATCTTGTTTTGCTCTCAAAGAATATTGCACATGATCTTTCATCTTCTGGCAACTTACAATCTAACAGTTTGTGCTTTGATTCTAAGACATTCTTCTACAAACGGGGTTCCAATACAAAGTCTCCTAAGACTACTAGGTACATATATATTATCCAATTCTCGTAAATCGTTTTGTCTTCAATTCCCAATAATTTCCCATTCCTTTTTTACCTGTTATATCCTTAATTCCTTGTCACCAAAAAGACCGAAAACGTTTTTCATTGATTCTACACTCTTTAAAAACTATTCCACTTTTTACGTCTAAGCACTTTTGAAGGGTATTTAATATGTGCTTTAGAAAATCTCCTTTTTTTTCCTGGTGATGCAAAGGTGTATTAGGGATCAGGAAGAATTTCGTCTGAAGGTTTGACTAAGGAGCACAATAACACGAACAATGCCCTTTTCTTACAAAAAAACTATTCGTAATGCCTTTTTATTATGCCTCTTTAAACTTCTGTGAACCTGGACTTTCCAGAAAAATGCTGAGATGAGCTTATTGGGTTCAATAAAAAGTGAAATGAAGTAGAAGTAGGACTGAGAACAGGTACCCAAAGTATTTGACCTCAAAAAAATGTTTTCCCTTTTTTCCAGAAGTGATCATCTAGCACAGAAAAGGCAAAACATTACATTTTATTAATATTGGCATTGGAATGCGTAAAAATGAAATGAGGTGATTTTTTTCCAGGTTGGGATGCAATTATTAAAAAGCCATCTATATTATTCCAGTAGCTAAAAATGTATAGGTATGCGTCTCCTGTCCTACTTTTTTTTCTAGAAAAAAACTTTCTAAAAAAGAGTATCTTTTTCTGAACTGTTCCAAAATGAGAAATGCAGTATTTTCCTGACTAAGGTTAAGACAAGAAGTGATGCTTCATTTAGTCGGTATCAACTACTTTTTACACGTCTAGAATTTGTGAGATTTATTAAGTTGAATCAGCGGTTTCTTTCTTTAAAGGCGGACGGAGAAATGGGGAGTTTTGAGACGGTGAGATATCTAGTAATACGGATTCAGTATTTTTTTTTCAAAGGTCGATTTTAAAATACATAATTTAAATGATAATGTGACTAGATTCCAATGGCTTCGTGCTCATCTCCCAAACTTATTTGCTTCGTTATTCTCCTATTCTTGCATCCGACAAGTTTATTCGGATTAACCGTAGGTTTGTTAAAGCCTATTGAGGAACCACAAACAAAATTATGGCCATGGCCTTCCTCCGATCATGACAACCTCAACGATTCCGGCAACTTTGATGAAGATCTGAATTACAGTAATTTACTGGCAGGTAGGCATTTAATAATTCCTCTCTTGTCAATAATATTCTTTGCTGCCATATCGACATCTAGAAATATTTGTGTGGGTGCAATTCTCATTTCCTTTCTACGGACATCCTGTCCTTGGAAACAGATCTTTGCTCTATAAATAAGACGGAATTTCTCCAGAACAAATGTCACATAATGGGCGTAATCTTGAGAAAATTCCTTCAAAAACACCCTTCCGCTTTGTTCTAAAAATAGAATTGCCAGAGGATATTTGCGGATCCCCAAAGAAATAGAAATTAAAATACATTTAATTTTGGTACAAGCGGAATCTTTTCCTCTGGGTGGCTCATCTTTTGGAAGTATTTAGTTAATTTAGATACCACCACCACCACCATATACTAAGCAAACTAAAAGGATATTGAAAAAGTGTTAAAAATGTCTACGACTTTTTTAAACGTCTTCATTTACAAAAGTCAGATATTTTGCGGTTTTACTCTTGACCTTAACCTTGTTCTGTGATGGCCAATTCGGAATAAGGAGTACATGGGGATGAGCAATGATTCATAATAATATACAACAAGGAACGCGATCATAAATACAGCGAAAGAAAAACCTCAATTGAAGCTCACAAGTTTTTTTTTTGTTTGAATGAAATCACAAAAATTGTATTTGACTCTTTGACACTAACAAGCTGAGTGTGGGTACAATAGCTATCATTAACTTTCCAACCAAACTCTTCACCATTCTGAACAATTCTATAGGCCTTACAAAAATAATGATAATGGAAATAGAGAAGTAGGTCCTAACATTTTCTGTTTATGACAGGAGTCACGTTCAACCAATTTCCATCTCATTTTCCATTTCGAGGGATAAAGATTTACGAGGAAAGGAAATGCTTTTTAATATTGCTATCAAATTTTGGAAGGAAGTCAACAAAGTTTATTCAGGACTTCGATTCAACTTCTTCATCTGACACTCTTCGTTATGTCCATACTTAAAATTTCGATAAAAAATTATAGATCATTCTGTTTGATGCTAACTTTGAAATAGGGACAACCACATCACAATGTGATGTAGAATCAAAAGACAAAATTCCGTTTACGATCCAAGAGAAAAAAAACGGAATTTTTCTTAGATTTCAATTCCATGGTCTACAGTGATCTCTAAATTGAAGTGTGTTTGTTTAGCAATTAAGAGATGAAGGAAAGAACCGAGTACTATTGGGACAAATCCTTAGATGTACTAGATACCAATGTCCTTTTACTTCATTTTCGTAGTTCCCAATTGACGTCCTTTGTGTGTATTGTCTTTTCCTCCTTTCACTTCTGTTTTGTCTCGCGCTCTTCTCTTTTTCTCTGACTCTGGCATGACAACTGTAAGTCTAATAAGAATGAAGGGTAGAAATAAAGCAGGAAAACGTCATCATGAGCCATTGGAATTCTCGTGTCAAATGTACACTAGTACACGTACCACGCAAATGATCTGATGTATTACTACTAGTAGCTTGTGTCATGGCGTGACATCAACTATCTACTTATCAGAGTGACTAGTGTCGTTGTTCTTCATCTTCTTGAAGGACATTGGCAATTAGAAATATGAATGAAAACATTTCAATGATCATGAGTCATATTGTTCCAGGTAGAACGAACAAATTCCTTTGTCTAGTTTTCATATGACGAATTCACCTCCAAGCTTGAATATAATTTTGAGGAACCATATGGATCGGTTTTATTATCATTTAGGAAATCTGTCAATAGGGAAAGGAATGAGAGGTTGGTGTCATTATGAGTTGATCTTGGCTTCACTTAATTTTCCCTGATCAACCTTAACCTTGTGCTGTCGTTTCCAATTTAATACCGTATGGTCGGATTTTCGATTCATTTGATTTGTGATGACTGCATGTCTCTATTATTTTGGCTAAATGAAATATAGGTAGATACATAATATTTAGGTGTTAGACCACATAAAAAGGTCCAGTTCCGTTGGAGCTCCATAAAATGTTCCACTTGTCAAACACAAGAAAGGTGGAAATGGTGAAATGTGTTCAGGCAACAGCTTCTTCTTCTTCTCTCTCTCTCTCTCTTTCTCTCTTGCCTTAGATGTATGTTTGCTTACTTGTGTATATTATGGGGAACTCTATGTACATTGTGAAGGACTTTGTATCATCATATAATGACGAGGCTGTACATAGTAGTATATATGTATACTTTAATTCTGCAGATGAATATTGGGAATTGATGGCCTTATAAAAATAACTTACTGAATGTTTCCTATTTCAGATGATTTTGTTGGAAGTGATGGGGAATATAAGTGGCCTGAGTCTAATTTTGACCAATTTTTCGATAAATCATCCAAAACTGAAGGCAATGGCAAAATGGACGATAATGCATTTGAGGAAACCTCTGAATCTGTGATAAAGCCAACAAGACTTAGTTCTTCCAGAAACAGGAAAAGGAAATGGGATGCGGTACAGGCAGAACCAAAGGATGTCTCAATTTCCCCCGTACTTCCAAAACAAGAATTAAGATTAGAAGGTGATCATGTCCATAAATTGAATGCTGCCGATGTAAGGAAAACAAGAAACCATTTTGAAAGACCACGAACACGGTTAACTTTCTCTAAATCTGTATCTACGTCGGGTCAAAATAGCGTTGGTAATAACGGGGCAATGGACCCAACCGGAATATTAATGAAGACGAAACAGGCCAGAAATCAAAATGGAGCTAGAGAGAAATCGTTTTTGTTTCCTTATCGAATCCCTTTCCCTTACGTGAGAAGAGGAAGGAATGAGGATGCTAAAAAAGGGCGGAATATTAAAGAGCAAAAAGAAACTGGACACAGAAGAAGAAGTCGGGGAAAAAGAGAATCCGAAAAAGTCAATATCTCCACTTCCGCTGAAGTGGATAAACAAAATAAATCATCTAAAGAGGAAGAAGTTGTTGAGCAAGAAGCACAAGTTAGGAATACCAGTCGACCTAATGCACCATTCCCACATCCTCCACATCTTCCTTCATCAAATCCCTTGGAAGTATTAAACCGGCTCAATAGGTAATGTGGTTTGCGATTTATTGATAATAGTACTTACAAAAAAAACTGTACGAGTTGTTCTTCAATGACTTTGTGATGCTTCCCGCAATTACTTATGCTGCTGCCTTCTTCCATTTATCAATTAAGATTTCTGTTGGATTGAACCTGTGTTTTCCTTGTTACAGGCTCGTCGAAAGGATGCTTCGTGAATTGAGCGCGTACGGACAAAAATTCACATTGAGATTAATTAGGATGACGGTATTAAACCGGCTCAATAGGTAATGTGGTTTGCGATTTATTGATAATAGTACTTACAAAAAAAACTGCACGAGTTGTTCATCGATGACTTTGTGATGCTTCCCGCAATTACGTATGCTGCTGCCTTCTTCCATTTATCAATTAAGATTTCTGTTGGGTTGAACCTGTGTTTTCCTTGTTACAGGCTCGTCGAAAGGATGCTTCGTGAATTGAGCGCGTACGGACAAAAATTCACATTGAGATTAATTAGGATGACGGAACGCGAAGACTTGGACCAAATGCAAGACATCATGAAAGGTAATTTTTGCTATTATTAGATTCGTAATTTGATTCCCTATGCAGATTTTATTCATGATTAGTAACGAATAATTCTTTTAATGGTACCCATATAGATTTCGATTTTACTAAACCGGTCTTTTTCATCGCGGGCGGACTAAGAATTTTGAAACCAAGCACTGAAGCAAACGCGAATATTACGAAAAGTAGCGACCCTGAACATTTGTCGACAACCGAGTCTTTGCCAGTAGAAAATGATGCACCATTAAAACCGGAGGAAACTCAGCCCATAGTTACGCAAGAAGTGCCAGAGGAACAGTTGCAAGACGCAAATGCTGAGTCTACCATTACCCCAATTTTACGGCCACAACTAACGCTTGATCCTGACAATGATGAGGAGGTAACAACATCCGGTTTTGTTGAAGAAACTACTACAAATGCAGCTACTCCTTGTGAAACCCATTCTTCAGCGGCCTTGAGGTCAAAGCGCTAGTACGAGATCAATACCAAAGTTTGATGAATTTGAATTTCTACCTATTCCTGGCAGGTCAGCAAGAACAGAATCTTACGGAGACGAAGATTTCGATGAGGATCATGATGATGATGATGATGATGACGACGACGACGACGATGATGATGATCATCATCACAATCGGCATCATAAAACTAAAATAACTGAAGTGCATGGGGGAGAAGGAATCGTCGATCAAAGCCACGTTCCCGTCAATACAAAAATTGTAAGCATGGGTAACCCAAATGATACTACAGAATTGCAAATGAGTGTGCCCCAAGTTCGTGCTCCAGAAGTATTGCAAAAGAAAGTTTCAGGTGAAAATGGGTCTATTTTATCGGTTGCAAAAGAAGGGAGCAACGACCAAGTTGAAGCAGATGTTGCAAAGCCTTCACGTAAAAATAACGTCATAATAGATGTTGAAGATGGAACGGAAAAAGGTGTGCTCCTGGCAGATGTATCATCATCCATTTCCTTGAGGAAATCTTCTCCGCCTGAAATTCATGATATAACTATAACTCCGCATGAGGCAAACAATGTGGGCGAACAAAGTCAAACTAATGGGAACCTTAACCTTGGCTCGATGACTTCAAACTTGAATTTAGACGAGAACACTCATGTTAACTTAAAAGCACTCAATGTTGACATTACCCGGGATTCGCAAGACTTGCCTAGAAATAATAATATTGAACTTGTTTCAAAAAAATCAGATAAAGAAAATGGAAAAGATCCTAGCTCAAACCTATTTCCCCGTAGATCTTTTGATGCATCCCCAAAATCTTCGTCCACAAATTCATTGAATCACAAAGAGAGTGAAAGAAAATCTGACTTCGATACTGCAAGAAGCTCGGTCTCAAGTGGATCTTCAGAAATAGAGGAGAAAGGTGTATCATTAAACCCAATCTTGTCGTCATCATCATCATCATCCTCCGCCTTTACAGCGGATAGTGAAGTGGTCACTCCATCATCAACGGTCACTTCATCCAAAAATATTTTTACCCCAGGTTCACCCATGACATCCGAAAATATATTGGATAAACCAATAGTTCAACTTTTGTCAAATGATACAAAAATCAAGTCGCAGTTGCAAATAGGCGAAACTGATGAAGTTGCCCCCTCCGGCGAAGGCTCTATCGAAGGTTTGACAGAAAAAAATTTAATGGACGCAATCAAGCCCAAAGATGAGATCAAAGTTGTCCAAGCCCCAAAGCTTGATCCCAGTCCTGTCTCGAATGGCGTAAACAACAAAAAACAGGATGAAATTTTCGCATCCCCAAATTCTGATACAGTACGACTTGGACAACAACAGGAAAGTGGAATATTATCTTCCGTCACCCCTGAACAAAATCTAGGGTCTGTTGAAATCAAAGAAATGCCGGAACAAGTTTCCACTAGTTTTCCTCCGAAAGAAAACGCTAGTGTACTATCTGATAATGATTTGAAAAAAGTTTTGGAAGAGAAGGAAGCAAACGTTGAACAAACTATAGCGGTGAAAGAGACTATTCCTTCTTCGGAAACGCAGATAATAGGCAATAATGCAGAGAATAATGATAAAAACATGCCCGTCATTTTTTCCCAAGACACGCCGTCTACATCAGACTTGACTAGTGTCAAGAACATTGTCAAAGTCATTCCAATTGTAGAGCAAGAAGAGACTTTGCAACAAAAGTTAGTAGTTGGGGAAAACGGATCGATTGTTCCTTTTGTTGCCGACCAAATTGAAAACGTACGACAAGTGGGAAACTCTCCTGTTTTGACACAAATTAAAAATGAAAAGACAGATACGAACAAAAATGTCGAAGAGAGCATAATAAACTCCCGAGTGGTTGATTCGGTCAGGGTGGCGGGAGAAAAGAAAAATATTCTGGAGTCACTGAAGCCAGAGGGGGATCTGCCTTTGACCTCGGAGACAGAAGACAACACACATGTCTTAAAACACAATACACCTATTGCTCTGGTTTTAAATCATGATTCTCAAACTGCCCCGCAACTGTCAAACGTCGAGAAAATAATTCCTGCTGTTTCTGAACACGTAAATATGGAACAAAAAGTATCTGATGAGCTTATTAAAAGTGTTCATGCTGTGGAAGAAACTGTCATCAATGATTCAACCCCGGTAACAGTAACACAAGTTGAGACCGATAAAACTGTTGTGGG
>JAHZMX010002803.1:3389-17486 GCA_027743895.1 Seira musarum | reverse complement strand
TCATTTCTCTTTTTCCTGCATTATGGTTAAATTACGCAAGTTTTTTTGTTTGAACTGGGAAGCTCTAATTGATAACGGGATGTTATATTTAATAGTTAAGCACAACGGCAACATCACCTTCAACGATATTTTGACCATCGCTAGAACAATGAGGGAAAGATCCATGGCCAAGAAACTTTCAGGCACCGTAAAAGAAATCTTGGGCACTGCTCAATCGGTCGGATGCACCGTCGATGGCAAACCTCCTCACGATTTAATTGATGCCATTAATGAAGGCTCCTTGCAAGTTCCAGACGCGTAAATATTTTATGTGAATAAAGTTGTTTACGTATTTGTTGTGAAAAAATGTTTGTGCCTTTAATAATTTTACATTTATTTTGCTGATGAAGATCAGAGGTCTGCATCTTATTCTATTCAAAATGACAATCAATAGATAGACACATTTCCGCATCCGGTTTACTTTTTTCCATCATTTTTATATTAAAATTCCATGTATAAGGTAGTAAAAAACTGCGAACTACATTAAATAGGTGTTGAAATAATATAGGTCTATAAAATTCAATCTGCAGCTATTTTCGACTTTGAGGCAATATCACATCCAATAATGCTGGATAATTTTGCTATTTGAATAGAATCTAAGGTGACTTTTTCGTAGACTTCTTCCGCCAGGTCCACAACATCCGGAAAGCCTGCGTCGTTTATATATTGAATACACGCCTGAAAATAAAATCATTGGAGCTATAAAAATCTACCAACATTAATATTTTCAAAATTTAATTTGTATATAGTGCATACCAAGCTCATGACGCCCACATTGTCATCAATTGAAGCTTTCAAAAACATCTTCAAGGCATCTAACGGTAATACTCCAACAATATCTTGCGCGACCAGAAGCTTTTTCATGATTTCACATGCATTTTTGTAATTTCCACTTTTCACCTGAACAGTCATCAAATCACCTAGCATTTTCCCGGTCCAGCTTACGGTTTTGATTCTCTCCGGATCTTGAGTTTCAATTATTCCCCAAATCTTCCAGGTAATATCTGCAAAACTATTGGCCAACTTTGATGATTCAGAAACTTCACCCTCTTTAACATCTGGATAGTAGGTGGCTGAAAGGTTAAGGACGAGGGAAAGTAAATTTTCTCGCAAAGTCTGGTCAAATATAACTATGTCAGACCACAGACGTGGCAAATAATGAATAGCAGCATTCATTTCCATCGATTTCATTATTTCCTATTTAAACAGCAAAGACAATCATACACTTGGTTATTTGACTAATACGTACTNCACCCTCTTTAACATCTGGATAGTAGGTGGCTGAAAGGTTAAGGACGAGGGAAAGTAAATTTTCTCGCAAAGTCTGGTCAAATATAACTATGTCAGACCACAGACGTGGCAAATAATGAATAGCAGCATTCATTTCCATCGATTTCATTATTTCCTATTTAAACAGCAAAGACAATCATACACTTGGTTATTTGACTAATACGTACTTAATTACGATTACATAACGTCATTCTGTTTATTTACTCACCTCCATAATTCCAGGTTCTGGTGTATAAATATTTGGAACGATTTTATCGTAATATTCCATGAATACTTCAAATGGTTCAAGGTTGCATTTCAAGGCAATTAGATGTCGACTGGAAAATTTAAAAAAAGTACATTTATAATTTCCACAAGTCTCAATCAAACCAATTTTACTGCGGCACTTCAAAATGTTTAGTACATACTAGTAAATTGATTCTTTAAAAGAATCCCCAATGAGATCATAATTATCGCCGGTGTGAAGCAACTTGTCGATCATTTCGGCAATCTTCCAAATTGTGAAGATGATTTCTAGCAACATCCATTGCAGTGACGAAAAAGAAAGTGTCCTTGGGATCTCGTACTTCGAATTCTTTCCCCTGAAGTTCTTTCAGAATGTCCATTAAAATGGTACTGACTGGACCTCCTAATTGATTACAAATACATATATATATTGTAATATAGTCGCACAAAAATTAATGTCCGATTCATGCAGCTCAAATGCTTTTTTCACATCTGAGGTATTTTAATATCTTAGAGAAGAAAAAGGACCAATAAAAAATGGGCAAACTTACTGTCTTTACAAAATGTTATGAGAAGATAGTAATAAGACGCTAACGACGGCTCGACTCCAATCCTTTTGAATTCCGCAAGTGTTTGCAAACATAATGTCCTAGCTTGTTTAGGATTTCCAATTGTACTGACTGTTTCAAGAACCGCATTTAAGGTGCCCAAATTAGGTTCTACGCCACGCTCCTTCATATCCGTCAGTAATTCCTGTAGAATTTGAGTTTGAATTAGATCAATTCGGATTCAATATTAAGTCCCGCAGTTATAAAATATTCTTTCTTTCTTACCAACACTAACTGCCACCTTAAATCGCTAGATTCTCTCAAGAAATTGACTATTTTTATGAGGGAGCTGTAAGTATCAACATCAACAACAAGTCCTTTTCCCAGAACTTCTTGATACGTCTGCCAGGCTTTCTCAACTTGGAAGAATTTGGCACGTCCTCTGATAATTGCGCAATATGCTCTGATGTCAGGATTTTCCATTTCCTGGAACAAAGTCTCAGCTAACCCTCTTTCCCTGTTATTAGATTTTTTTTAAATGTGATTTACATAGACATATGTACTCGTGTACTCCTTCAAATTTTGATGATTTTTATAAACATTTTAAACCACTCACCTCCATGAATTTTTAAGTCTTTCTCTCGCCATCATACCCGATTTATACCATCTCTCCTCTATAAGTTCCTCGTCGAGCGGTTCTTGTTCGTTACAGTAACATAAAAGTTCCAACAATGCCTGCTTTCCCTCCCCACTGATATCTATATCGATAAATAAAAAAACAAGTGAAAGTTTTTATTGAAAGTTATTATAGGGTTCTGAGAGAAATCTCCATTCATCGTTTTTTAATCCTCATACCTATCCCTTTACTTTTTAAAATATTGTACACATTTACAGCATCTGACAAATGCCCCTGATTTATTGAATCCAACAATTCCGTTTCAGTCACATTGCTTTCTTCCGTGAAGATTGGGGTGGGAAAAAATGCCTTTGACACGAAAACAGTTATAAAATTTATATATTCAGGCTATAACTGTAAAAACTAATCTAAATAAAAATGAAGTACGTACTTCAATTGGAGGATCTGCTTCCCGATGCTGAAACAAATCTGCATGTTGCTGTCTTATCCATTTCGCAGCCTTCCTTCCAGATTCCTTGGACAAAGCATAGCTCCTCTTGTTCGAGTTTGACATTGGAATCAAATAGGGGTCATCATGGAACCGATAATGAGGAGCAGTGTAATCCCTCCCGACAGTACTAGCTAACGCCTGCCAAAACAGGAAAGCTATTTTACCATCTACATAACCGGAGGGATCGGCTATAAATTAGTACGTATTATGATTCTGACCTTAAGAATGTCCGTGGGAGAACGCTCAATCCTTTCCGGTATTTTTCTTCCAGATTCCTTGGACAAAGCATAGCTCCTCTTGTTCGAGTTTGACATTGGAATCAAATAGGGGTCATCATGGAACCGATAATGAGGAGCTGTGTAATCCCTCCCGACAGTACTAGCTAACGCCTGCCAAAACAGGAAAGCTATTTTAGAATCTACATAAACCGGAGGGATTATTTAAAAAAATAAGTAAATATTATGATTCTGACCTTAAGAATGTCCGTGGGAGAACGCTCAATCCTTTCCGGTATTTTTATTGATTCTAATGCAGGCAAAACCTTGGCCTTCCTTCTGGCCAGTTCAGCGCTTTCTTCGTCGCGTTCTTGTTGTCTTATTCTATGAGGCTTCAACACCGGATGATATTCAACAGTTATAGGAGCATATGTTCGACGGCTTATCACTAGACATGTTCTTATCTTGCAGAAATCAAGAAATATACTTTTGGCTGACATGTTCACTAGAGTAATTAAAGACAACTTTATTATCAATCAGATTCAAGAGAAAAATAAGACTAAATTCATCATCGCATGCGCAATCAACACTACTCCGGAAGTCTAGACACTCTGAAGAAAGATACAAACTGACAAATCGTCGGTCAGGTCATGTACAATACAATTTTGGCTTATTCACGAGTATTTCGAATATTTGGAAATTATGGTCGAAGTCCCACATAGTAGAAAACAAGTTCGCGGTGATATTATGATGATGATTTTTGCCTTATGGTAGTTTGCGTGCATGCACAAGTTTATGTACATAGCTCTTTCGCCTTTTCTCTTTGTTCATACTCCCTCGTCCGCGTCAACCGAGTTCTTATCGAGCGTACTTACGTTAGTTAATTTAAAATTTAACACGTCCAAAATAATTAAATGCATATTCGATGCTCTTCATTGACCAATTGAAACTCCATTGTTATTCTATCATTTGTTTTTTTTTATTTTCAAAGTGTCCGCAGTCGGAATATCTCACAGAAGTCTCATGTTACGGTAACTTTGTATAAAAACATTTGTTTTGCAGATCCTTGCAAATTGTTTGCCACCGGTCACAAACAGCAAACTGCTCCGACCAATATTGTCTGACCATGTCCGCTACCTTTTCTCCAATAAGGATTGCTTGAGCATTTGTATTTGCATTTGTAATTTCAGGCATAATAGAGACGTCTGCGACCCTCAGGCTGTTCCGACCAATATTGTCTGACCATGTCCGCTACCTTTTCTCCAATAAGGATTGCTTGAGCATTTGTATTTGCATTTGTAATTTCAGGCATAATAGAGACGTCTGCGACCCTCAAGCCGATTGTTTTATGTACCCTGAAGAAAAAAATATATTAGCTTTTAAAATCGATAAATATCGAAGCTTTGTTATGGAACCATTAAACAGTACCTGGACTTACCGTAGTTTCGAATCTACGACGGAGTTGGGATCGCTTTGTTTTCCCATTTTGCATGTACCAACGGGGTGGTACCTAAAATTATTTGATGAAAATTTATCAGCCGTTGTTTTATAGACCTTCTATTATACTCAATTAGAAATTACAATGTCATTCCCAAACTCCTGATGTAGCATTCGTAGTAGGCATCAGACCGTAATTTGTGCTTTTCGCACCCAGGAAAATGCGTGTCTCCCAACTGGGTATTCAGGGCTTCAAATGATTTTGTCTNTTCCCATTTTGCATGTACCAACGGGGTGGTACCTAAAATTATTTGATAAAAATTTATCAATCATTGTTTTATAGACCTTTTGTTATACTCAATTAGAAATTACAATGTCATTCCCAAACTCCTGATGTAGCATTCGTAGTAGGCATCAGACCGTAATTTGTGCTTTTCGCACCCAGGAAAATGCGTGTCTCCCAACTGGGTATTCAGGGCTTCAAATGATTTTGTCTGTTCAGCTAGTTTTACAGCGAATTTGAATCCTAAATTTGAACATTCCAGAATTATTGCATCAATTACATTTTAACTTTACAAAGACGTGTAGCTTATTTTTTTTGTTAATGCGTACCTTCAATGAGTACATTCAAATCATGACGGTCTTCTAAATACCGCGGATCAATGAGTGGTTTAACAAGCGGGTCTTTACTAGCCAACTTTAACTCTCCTGAACTTTTTACTCTGGCCAAATTGATCATAAGAAGGAATGCATCTTTGCCGACATATTGTGCCAAATACTTATCTAGCAAATCTTTCCTAACATTTGTCAAGGAAGATATATCATCGGCAAAATTCTCATACATTCCAACACTCAGCATGTATAGTTGCAAATCTTGGCCAGTCTATTCCAGTCTTTTTCACGTAGGAGGTCGATATAAACGCATGGGAGTGGGCTCCAGTGGGAAGAGTCATAGGTCCTGGTTATGAAATTTACAGTTTTTGTCATGATTTCTTCAAACACTTTTCTAAATTTGTACGCAGAGAAAATATTACCATGTCCTTTAACAAAATAGTCCGTAAAAGTATGAATGCCGAAATCTCTTTCCATAATGATTGATAGGGTCTCATTGATTAGAAACGGGAAAATTATAACTGCTAAATGGTCTTTCAAATTTTTGCCGACGCCTTCCAACGGAACTTTTGGCTTTATCTAGAAGTGAAACCCAACAATATTTGNATGAAATTTACAGTTTTTGTCATGATTTCTTGAAACACTTTTCTAAAGTACGCAGAGAAAATATTACCATGTCCTTTAACAAAATAGTCCGTAAAAGTATGAATGCCGAAATCTCTTTCCGGAATGATTGATAGGGTCTCATTGATTAGAAACGGGAAAATTATAACTGCTAAATGGTCTTTCAAATTTTTGCCGACGCCTTCCAACGGAACTTTTGGCTTTATCTAGAAGTGTAACCCAACAATATTTGATTCTTCTCACTAATATGTGTAAATCAATCAAGATACGATACAAAGCTTAAATGAGTTTATTATTTTACCCCAACTGATTCCAAATTAGCCTTTGATCCAATTCCAGATAATAATAGCAATTTTGGTGACTCGACCGATCCTGCACTAACAATTACTTCACGTGAAGCTCTAGCGAACATTTTTTTCCCATGTTGAATATACCAAACACCTTCCGCTCTTTTATTCTTATCTAGCTTAATCTAAATGTAATTAAAGTGAGCTTGTGAGATTTTTTGCATATCATTTCCTGAAGAAGAAAATCAAATGCATTTCTTTTGGTACCTTTATTGCCTGAGCATATTTTGCAACACGCAGATTTCGCCTGCCCATGAAATTCTTCAAAAAGGCCGAAAATGTTCCAAATCTCTCTCCATTTTTCTGAGTGACTTCAAGGGGTCCGAATCCTGTAATAAAGTGTTTATATTTCAAAAAGGTCTGTGTCTCGTCGCAAACATGTTATCAACGGCATCTGCAGATGGCTATCGTCCTTACCAGACCTCTGTGGTCCGTTTAAATCGATTTCGTCATAACCAAGCTCTCTTGCAGCGTCCATGAACTGCTTGTACATTGGTTTATATGCCCTTGATTCGACATGCAAATATCCGTAAGGAGTTTGCCCATAATGCTTAGCTGCAAAACGCAAAATAATCCTGAATTCTCACATCAATATTTAATTTTTGAATTTTTGGGCGATTTTGTTGGGCGATTTGTGTTTATCATTACAATTTTTTGAAAAATCCCCATGATAGTCTAAGGATTTCTTAAAAAACGGAAGAAGATTTTCGAAATTCCATTCTGGGTCTCCTGTAAGATTTGCCCAATTGTCAAAGTCCAACGGGTGACCACGAACATATCTTTACAATAATAAGTAGTAATTTTATACAGTGAATAGGTGAATTTTTCAATGCAATTTCAGAAAAGTGGTCAAATAAAATGATCATTTGCTCACAGCATGTAATTCAAATTACTCGTCCCACCTAAGAGTTTACCACGGGGCCAAGCAGATTGCTACAAATATGAAAGCTTATTTGCCTTATTTCTTCTTAAAATACCATCAATTTCGAAGAAATTGCACTGTTGCAAACCTGATTGTGCATTGCCCATTGGGAATTTTTCTGAGCTTCTGTTTTATACATCCAGTCGACTTCGGGTCTAGTAATATATACCATCAATTTCGAAGAAATTGCACTGTTGCAAACCTGATTGTGCATTGCCCATTGGGAATTTTTCTGAGCTTCTGTTTTATACATCCAGTCGACTTCGGGTCTAAGTAGTAACAATCAAAATGGAACAAATGCAACTGGGCCGGCTTATGATTATATCATCTATCAATGCTTTTTTACGCTTAATTTTGTAGCAATAATGTACCTTCCAAGCATAACAGGTGCCATCATTGGTATGTAATTGTAAAACAAAGGCTCACCTCCAGCTTCCAACAAAAGGACCTGGATGATTTAAGATTCGTATGGGAAATTTTTACCATCCAACAGGACAGGGCCCAAAGTTAAAAATTTTAAATACCTTATTGTTCTTTGACAGTCTGTTTCCGACCGTGGATCCCGCTGAGCCTGCACCGACTAAACATATGCATATATTTGTAAGTTCCAGTATGAAATTATGCATAGTTGAAATATTAAAATTGAATTCCATATTTTGAAACGGCCATATTTGATAAATACCTATGATAAAATCGTACACTTCACTAGTGTCATCCTTGAACTGGCTGATAATGTAATCACAAAGGTAATTATATTTTCCTAAAATAATTACCATCATCGGAAATGTTCCGAAGAATATTAAAAGAACTAAAATGTCACAGGCTCGCAAAATCATCTTTGCCAAATGAAAAAAAAACAAGAACAACAATTTAATTTATCTTTTTTAAAAGATTTACAATTTTCATTTATTAATGAGAATTAATAAAACGAGATCTTTCTTAAAGCTAAAACAATTCTTTGATATTGCTGGACTCAGCTCTCCACATTACAGTGCGTCCTCCAGGATTTATAAACCCAACTGGACTTGCTTGGACAAGTTCATGTGGCATGACATGCCAACAAAGCTCAAAACATGAATTGACAGAAAGTTGTTTTGTTAATGTTCCGAAGAATATTAAAAGAACTAAAATGTCACAGGCTCGCAAAATCATCTTTGCCGAATGAAAAAAAAACAAGAACAACAATTTAATTTATCTTTATTTAAAAGATTTACAATTTTCATTTATTAATGAAAATACTTGATATATGTGAATTAATAAAATGAAATCTTTCTTAAAACTAAAGCAATTCTTTGATATTGCTGGACTCAGCTCTCCATATTACTACAGTGCGTCCTCCAGGATTTATAAACCCAACTGGACTTGTTCGGACGGGTTCATGTGGCATGACATGCCAACAAAGCTCAAAACATGAATTGACAGAAAGTTGTTTTGTCTCGCTTTTAGGTTATCATTATTACATGACATTCATTTCATGAGCAAGACTGGATTCTTGATGTCCTTGTGCTTTTAAGAAAAACTTTAAGAGGTTTGTCATGCATCTTCAATGGACCAGAGATTTTAATGACTAGATATTATGTAGAAACTTTTAGTAAAACTCTCGAGAAGAATATTCTAAGCACATGCATTTTATTTTCATCAACTCTACTTTAGCCGAGCTTCATGCTATTATGAGGGGAATACAATAGTGTATTCAATTAGTACTCTAGCTTTGTAAATACAAAAGCAAAACGCATCAAAATGGCAGACCAAAGTACACAATAATTATGCAACCAATATAATAAAGCCAATGTATGAATGGTAATGCAATAATGAATGCTTTGTTTGCCTAAAAATACTTCTTCACTACAAACCTAAGCAATGTCAAATAATTTTCCTTTTCATTAAAGTTTGATAAGTACAGGCGAATACTGTCCACAATCGTTTAGTCGTAAGTTACCCGCATTGTGGAGTGTGAAGGATGAGATGAGATTACTTTTGTCCAAATATATTTATTTCGTGGTACGTGATAAAATATAATATAATTGCTAATCATTTGATTTCCTAATGAGTATTATACAAGCTTTGAATAGTAACATTTCGTAGAAAATTTCTTTGTGACATAATTGCTCCATTCGATTGCACACCAAGTATTGTTGTGACCAGAATTCCCGGATGAAATGACTTGCTTTCTCACCAATCATTATAGTGGGTGCGTTGATATTTCCGTTTGGAATTTCAGGCATTATACTTGCATCAGCAACTCTCAAGCCAATCGTATTAAGAACTCTAGATTAAATGACAAATCATGATTGGGTGGACACTACTTCTGAATGCGCTGCATCAAAAATACTAATGTCAGTCTAACCTTAATTTTGAATCGACGACAGCTTTCGGATCGTTAATTCCTTTGCCCATTGAAGCAGTGCCACAGTGGTGGTATAGTGTCATTCCAAGGTGTCTAATGTAGCATTCGTAGTACGCATCAGTTCTTAATTTGTGCTTTTCACATCCAGGAAAATGCTTCTTTCCAAATGATGTGTTTAGTCTCTGGAAACCTTTAGTATTTTCTGCCAGTCTGAGCACTAACTTCAATCCTTAATGCAACCAAAACCAATCAAGAAAATTAGTGTGAACTGAAAAATGCAAACAGGTAATAAAAACGCGCAACTTGCTTTTCATTTACCTTCTACTAAAACTTTTACGTCATCGGAATTTTCCAAATAACGTGGATCAATTACAGGAATGTCATTTGGGTTTTTGCTGGCAAGTTTTAGTTCACCAGAGCTCTTGACTCGCCCCAGGTTAATAACGAACATAAAGGAATCTTTTCCCATGTCATCCTTGAAATATTCTTCTAACAAATGTGTCTTTATGTTACTCAATGAAGAAAAGTCATCGGCGATTCCATCATACAATCCCGCTGCTCCAAGATAGATCTGTAAATCTGGCCATTTCTTTCCTTCCTTTTTGGCTAACGAAGTTTCGACAAATCCATGCGTATGAGCCCCAGTTGGACATGTAAATGGACCTGTGTAGAGTAAAGACAGTATTCCGAACAAATGTCGATTCACAATCATTATTTTCACTAAGATTCAATAAACGCACCTTTGCCATGTACGTAGTAGTCGATAAAAGTATTTAATCCTAGATCTCTGTCAGTCATAAACGTTACCGTATCATTAATAAAAAATGGAGTTACGATCACAGCAAAGTGGTCTTTCAAATTCTTTCCAACGGGTAGGTCAATACGTGGTTTAATTCCGACTTCTTTCAGATGCTCTTTTGGTCCAATCTAAAAGATTTAGTATAGTAGTGCCAAATAACGAATGGGAATTTTTCTAAATATCATGTTAAGTTGATATTGACCACTAACCCCACTCAACATTAACAATTGCGCTGAACCTTAAAAACAAAACGGAACAAAATAAGCAATCTGGTTTGAGGTATGGAACGGAACAAATCGAAATTTTTAAACATATTTAAACACTTAATATCACTACCTATTGTGCCACCAGAAAGAATCACCTCTTTTGAGGCCCTTGCGTACCGCTTTACCCCATGCTTTACATACCACACCCCAACGGCTCTATTGTTTTTGTCAAACTGAACCTGAAATAAAAGTTTCAGGTAGTCTCAGTTTGCCCCGAATACGAATTTGTCTTTCCACAAGTGTAGTGTCTTACCTTTGTGACATGTGAATACTTAGAAATTTGTAAATTTTTTCGGTGTATGAAATCGCGAATAAATGCAGCATAAGTGCCAAACCGTTGACCGTGCTTCTGTGTGACCTCAATTAAGGAAAACCCTGATGTTTCCAAAATACTTTTAAATATGAGAGGATTTACAATAAAAAATATGTAATGTGTGTCTTCAGCATAACTTGCCTTCGCGTTGTGGTCCATTTAGATCTACCTCGTCATATCTGAAACATGTTTTATGCACAATAAGTTTTGTGAATAAGTATAAAGAATGCTGTTAAAAATTCAATCACGTCCATATTTAGTTTCAACTACCCAAGTTCCTTTGCACCCTCAACGAGATACTTGTGCAAATTTCGAAAGTCCCTGGATTCCACGCTTAAATACCCGTAAGGAGTCTCACCATAATGTTTTTCTACAAGGTTTGCAAAAACGCATCCTTATCATTAAGCATCACAAACTTAGTCGTAATTGTGTAACAGACACATATTAAACTCACCGTTTTCTTTATGATCGCCATTATAGTCCAACGACTTTTTGTAGAAGGGTAGAACATTTTCATAGTTCCACGCATTGTCGCCGGTTATGTTGGCCCAGTTATTATAGTCTTCAGGGTGACCCCTCACATAGAACATATAATTTAAGTTGCTGGAGCCACCTAAAAGCTTTCCTCGTGGCCATCGGGATCTCTGAATTTTTTAGAAAGTTTTTTTTTAATTCGTTTAAAATACCGAGTTTATTAATTCTGAATAAATGTTACTTGACCCTCCATAGCCAATTGTGTGTTCTTTTGTGGAACGGTTTCTATCATCCAATCGGTTTCCGGTCTAATTCATATTAGATTCAACGAGTGTTTGGAAAAGGAACGCAACGACTGCATGAAAGTACGTATTTGCATGGTTTATGTTAGAGGGACAAACCTGTTGAGCATGTACGGAGCAAAACCAGGAATGCTGTTAAAATATAAAGGCTCGCCCCCAGCTTCCAGTAAAAGAACCTTGTTGTTCTTCGATAACCGATTACTCACAACAGCCCCACCACTTCCGCCACCCACTTTTGAGTTTTTGAAATTAAAATTAGTTCAACGCATGAAACGAAAAAACCTTGAACGGACTTTGAATGCAAAAAAGTAAAATTATTTACCTACGATGAAGTCAAACACTTCATCCGAAATATTGTCATTAAAAGTGCTCGCCACATAATCCCAATAGTAGTTGTAAGAAGACAGAATACTTATTAAGAGTGGCAAAATATAAGCCACAAAGAATTTTAAGGAGCTTACTCCGAAATATTGTCATTAAAAGTGCTCGCCACATAATCCCAATAGTAGTTGTAAGAAGACAGAATACTTATTAAGAGTGGCAAAATATAAGCCACAAAGAATTTTAAAGAGCTTACTAACATTGCAAAAACAGAATGTTAATTTCTTCAGAACTTTAACGGCTAATTAAAAGTAAAGAGATATAAGTAAGTAAAAGGGTTGTTACAAAAATACATTTACAACTAAACCATTTTCAAACTAATAATTAATGATTACTAAATTCATTGTTTGTTATCACAGATCTTGTTACCGACTAAATGGAGCAATAGAAAGTCAAAGTCAAAAAGTCCATGCAAACCAATAACAAATCATTAAGAGCAATTTGGCCATGTATGAGTTGATATTGATGCACGCTTTTTTTATTCGCGTAAAGCACATTAACTTGCAAACTCTCTGATCATAATCGGGATGGTCTCAGTATACATATTAGTGTCCTCCATGTGGTTTCCCATCAGAAAAAAAACTCAGATTTAACTGGCAATGAGTTGAATGGTCAGGCTTGCTAAATGAAGGAGTTTGTTTTCGCTTACAACGCAGCGTCGCGTGTGTGTGCGTATGTAAAAGGGAAACATTTTTTGTGAGTCTAAATCATATCATATCATAATCATATCTGGTTGTATCAAAGCGTTAAAAAAGCATTGTTACCTAAACTGATTCTTGGGTTTTTAACACAAGTTTACCTAGTCATAATGTTAACACTTTATGAAAGATATGAGTTTTATACAATCCTGGAACATTAGATTTGTGCTCGCACTGAGAGTTTCGCAATTTGAAGAGAGGGTCACAGTCACGTGGGAAAAAACTTGCTGGACGATTGGGATTGTCTTTGTCAGGTAAAGTCCAAGTGAAGTGGTTTGCAGAATACACATGAGAATTGCATGACCTTGACGGAATTTACTTGATACGAATGTATCACTACATACTACATTGTGAATGTTGCAATAAAAACAAATCTTTTAATTAAATGGTTACAAACAAAATGTCATTTGCTCTAGGAAACAATTACATAACAGGAGTTAGTTCGGGGCAAAGTGCGACACGCCAGGGGATCACAATTCGATTTTCATTGTGAAATGAATGCACTATTATAAGTAGTGATTGCATAACCAATATTCGTATTCATAATAGAAAATTGTATTTCGTAAATATTTTAGCAGGAAAAAATTCCTTTTGCGTATTGTCGCATTGGCATGAATACTCTGGGAAACAATGTTATTGTCGATTTTCTGATTCGGCCGGATGTAGAGCAGCCTCTTCCTGGACTTGCTTTTTATATTTTAGCATGAAAAAATTCCTTTTGCGTATTGTCGCATTGGCATGAATGCTATGGGAAACAATGTTATTGTCGATTTTCTGATTCGGCCGGATGTAGAGCAGCCTCTTCCTGGACTTGCTTTTCGTTTTCTTGTAATTCAGTCTCTGCTGAGGCCATGAAATATCGAAGAGCTGCAGCATCGGTTTTGTCTCCCGCATCTCGTTTCCCTTTGTTCAATAACAAATTTTCAAAGCCATCGGATGACGCCTCACCTCCATCACTGTCCTCTTCACTATGAATCAGTTCCGCAGGAACTTCTTCATCTTCATATTCTCGGAATGCAAATGGCAATCTGAATTGTCGTTTCGATTGCTTCGTTTTATCCGTTGTTTTTGGAAGAAGCAGGTGCATCATTTTCCGCGTAATTTTTTCTTTCTAAAAGGTTTGAACAAAGG
>JAHZMX010002802.1:0-20520 GCA_027743895.1 Seira musarum | reverse complement strand
CTTAGCTTTATATAACTGTATCCATTGAAGAGACTTAAATGTCTTCTTGAAATCGACATGATCACAAAATATGATACGAAATCGTTAATTTTCCAGACGTCAGACGCAGTTTCCTTGTACCTTACTTGATATAAACATCTGCCTTGTGTAGAAAATTCATAGTAATATTAAAAACCTGGAGAATTTTATGTACTAAACATTCTGAGTAGCCCTGCATGGCTATGAATCATGTCATTCATGCTAGTCATCGCTTATAATTGCAACTTCCTCTGCAGAGATTTTCTCGAAACCCTCTTCCGACAACCACTTTGTCTAGTCGATATCATTTCTACAGATTTTAGGCAGTGTATTGATGTAATGCAGAGCTTCTTATGAAAATGGGGTGAGTTAAGAAGAATAAATGCCAAAGTAAGATGGTGTACCGACGTTTGGAAGAAGGACTTACTATTAGACTTTTAATAAAAATCATAAACTCACCTTTCCGGTCGCCTTCTTGTAGCGGAGGGAAGCTTGATGAATTAGATCCCGCACCAACATTTCAGGGTTTGAGCAGGGCACAATGACCCTCACATTCCCGAAACATACCGTCACTTTCATTTTCACTGTTGATGTAGAACCACTTTCAGTGGTCGTGGTGTGAGGATACGAGAAATAATTGTTATTGTCGTTACTATTTCTATTATTCTCGCGTCTACCACTATAATTATAATTTGAAGAATGTTGTAACACTGAAGATTCGCCCATTTGAATGAATTAGGAGGACTTTAAGTTGCTTTACTTCTACACGAAAGAGAGATTTTTTTCTTGACTTTTCACGCTTATTTTACATTCACTCTGAACACCGTCATTGCTGCGCATCTCCGTCATCCACACACACTTCTCACGTCTTTTCTAAGCTGCATTTTATAAAATTCGAAAACTTAAACCGTTTCTTTAAAATGTTAGGATCAACATGAAGGGCTCAAGATTTTCCTTAAACCGTTTCACATTTTTATGTTCATATCGACGCTGACAGCAGTCAAAATCACTCCCGTGGTTGAAGTTCTTCCTGACGGGAGTGGTGCTTATCATTTTGTTGAATGTGACAAAACTAAAAACGTGCATTTCGACATGGTCAACATAACAATACCTTTTTTAAAGATGATGATGATGTGATGACGATGATGATGAGGCAAACTTATGTACCATGTTTTCCCTCACCTGCATCAGTTACTGCCATGTTGCCGCTGTGCAGTGTTCTTCGTCCTTTTGAAGGGATCTTCGTAATTCCACCACTTCTTCTTCTCTTGTTACAGAATTTTGAATGGGCGACAGGTAGAAATGGTGTAGGNTGATGATGTGATGACGATGATGATGAGGCAAAGTTATGTACCATGTTTTCCCTCACCTGCATCAGTTACAGCCATGTTGTCGCCATGTAGTGTTCTTCGTCCTTTTGAAGGGATCTTCGTAATTCCACCACTTCTTCTTCTCTTGTTACAGAATTTTGAATGGGCGACAGGTAGAAATGATGTGGACCATTATCTTCTGTTCGTTGATTTACAAAAACGATGAAATTAAGCTTTCAGAAAGTCGTCTTCCTATTAAATGACATAAAAAGTTAGTTTTTATTACTATTAAATAACTTGACAAGAAAAATTCGTGTAGTCTTTTTTCGCTTTTCTCTACAAACACAATGACAATTGTTTGATTCAATGAATAAACTTTTTTATGAAAAAATGTCCCATTGAATATGAACACGTTCATCTTCATAGACCTACGCAGATGCCTCCTATCTATTCCTTGCCCATTTGCAAATGCAAAAGGCAAAACTGCCTAACCTCATGAACCGACAGCAGGTTTTGGTTTTGGAGTCAGTATCTGTTTGCTACTACTTAATCTCGTGCTGATAAATACAAAAAAATATACTGGATTTTCGTCTAAACCACTGCTGGCCTGCTACTAAACTAGGGAAAGAATACAAAACCTTTGTCTACAACGAATCCTTGTTTTTCTTCTCTCTCCACGTTCTCGCGAACAATAACCCCTTTGGGCCAGAACAAATAACTTGCAATCAGGACTCACGATGAGTTACAGTTTCTTCCTTCCTCTGCACGCTTGTCGCATGATAAGTATCGCAAATATGTGCTCAGAGCAAATTTTGTTCTCATTCTGAAGATGCGCTTTACATTTTGGTCACAAAATCAGTAGTTTTATTTTGTCTGAAATACCAATATGTGAATGTCGATTTGTAGACCAGAGGGTGGGATTCCGGGGGATTTGGTGAAGATAAACAAATGCGAAATTCAACAAATCTTTACAATTTGTAACTTTCATATCATCAGCAAAAAAAAAGTAAGAAAGTAATGAGCTCGTGTTTCCCTCCAAAGTAAAAAAAAATGTTTTGTGAAATATTCATCTCGACATACTATGCATATTAAAAATTGAATAAAGAATACTTAATTTTAATATTTGCGAGTTTTTGGCCTAGCAGCAAAGTAGACGTGGAAGATAAAATTTGCATTTTTGGACATCCGTCTAGCAAAATCTTTATAGTTCATTCTGTATTCAAAGCACGAAAATTCCGAAAATCACATACAATCATGCATTTAGGACTTGTGTTTAACCTAGCTCATTATGAAATATTTTGCGCGTGACAGAAACAAGAATTTTCATGACTTCCCTCAGAATACGAATTAAGATTTTATAAGATAAAGATTAGTTTCGTCTGTTTAAAACTTAACTACGCCCTGCATTTATGCCTAAGGAACAGTTTGAATAGTTCCAAGTTAAATTATTTAGGACCCGCTATGGCCGGTAGACGGCAAAATTAAAGTGTCTGTATAAGATTGTCCAGTGCCATCCCCCTGGTTCTAATTTTGTGCAGTTGTAGTCTCGACTAATAATAAGTAGCTAATTCTTGATAATGTTGATTTCATGTTACGAGAAAAGTACTAACATGGCAAATGTTATAATCTGTTTCAAACTTTCCGTTTAGAATCCATTCCTAAAAATGAATGTAAGTATCTGTTTAAAACCAAGACTGATATATTTAGACAAGCATGCTGTCAGCAATGCTGTCAAAACCGTATTTCTTGGAAGGTGTACTTGAGATGTTGAGCTGATGTAAGTATTCCAACGAGTTAAACTGTATCGCGTTCAGTGCTTCACTTTTACTAACATTTCTAGAAAAAGTAACAAATCTTTGGCTCTCTAGGAAAGTTACCATCTAAAATAAAAACATTTGAAACAAAATTCACACGAGAAAAGAACGGATTTAGAGATAGGTAGAAAGAGAATTTTTTTAAAGCCATTCGTCGTTCTGCCGTATTTTATTGATTTCAACCTTCTTCAAACTTCCTTAGGACATTTCCCCTCTCAAACATTCTTTCGACTTTTATAAGATGAGTTTTCCTATTAAAAACGCTGAAATTCGTCACAAAACTGAAGTCCCGAAGAACTACTCAAACATAATGATGGGCTCTGTTTTTTGGGTAGACATATGCTCCAAAATACTGACTCCAGAATGGCAAGAATTTGTAGAACACCAATGTGTAAGCTTTTTGTTATCATTATGAGTTATTACAACTGGAGGGAAAATTCCGTGTCTTCTCTGAATGAAATTTTTGAATGCTTCATGCATACTTCATTCCTTTCTGGTTGCATGTCACGTCAAGTCACACAAGCATACAAGAGTTCGTGTGTGTATAGTTTCTCTAATATTTACACAATGGTTTGTACCGAAGATAAAATATCTCATATGCTCGGTGAACAGTAAAAGTTGAAAAGTAACGCAAAACAAAAGCGGATACACGGAGTATGAGTCATATATTGAGATTCGTTACATCTACCTTTATTATAATGAGTAAAAACGTCGGCTGAGCACAACGACAAATATGAATCGAACTATGACTGGGACCAGACAAAATCTTTCTCTTCCACACATCATATCGCACTGGCTTGCGAATAGGTATTCACTTTAATGCATCAATCTCATATTAAGTCCATATCTGACGCTTTGAACAAAGGTGAGGGAAATAAAACCAGTAAAACTTTACTCTGTAGTAGGCTCTTCCGTTAGAGTTCAGACTGAATTTATTGAAGCGAGGGTGGAGGTTGCTTTTTATTACGTTGATTCTTCGCGTTTGTGATATGAGAATGGTATAGCAAGCAAGTATACTTGAGCTTCGCTGATGTCATGTAAAAAATGTGCTGCGTTCGACTGACTAAGGTATCAAACACCGTCATTTCCATGGATGGCGAAAGGGAAACGAAAGGAAAAACACCTGCTAACTGAACCAAAAAGTCATTTTTTATTGTTCCCCTACCATTGCACTCTAGAAGTAACATTGAAGATTAAATGATGTTAGAGAGGAATTCTTCAAATAAAAAATCTTTTAAGTAGCTTATTATTGCTTGTATTTTCGATTCAACAAAGTTTTACAAGCTTTTATGTAAGGAATGAAGGAGTTGAAGAAAATGTTGAAATTCCGTTAAATTAAAAAAGTAGGTGGAACATAAAGGTGTAGAAATTGGTGACCAGTGAAATAAAAGGCTTCCACTCTAATGCCTGATTTTTTTTTCTCGACCTCTGCACAATCATGTCCATGTTTGCATGCTAGGGTCGGAAGGAAAAAAGTTTCTTTTGTTTGCTTTTTCGAGACTATACAATTATTGGAGTGATTTGTGAGCGAATGGAAATTCAAAAAGGAGTACTACTCTCTTTTTAACTCATTGTATGAAAGCTCAGCAGCATGCTAATAAGATGGCTTTCTTTTCCTATCAAAAGCAAGCTTTCTTTTCAACACAAAAATTATGCTTTAGTTTCATTGCTTTTAGAAAAATACAGCAGAATTAAAGCCGAGTCTAAATTCCGCAGTAGTATTTTCAGCAGATAAGTTTTGGAGGACGAGAGAAATTTTGAATAATGGATCAAACGCAACGAACTAGAAAGCCTTTCCACATTTTTATCACTGTTAGTATTACATATGGATTAAATGGCAAATATATTCCTTGTCATGTCAATGAATCTCCCTACTTCCGCTCCACCGACACTTCCCTGTACTTCTGGACGTTTGCGATCAGCCGAGCATGAGAAATAGCCAGAGCTCGCTGGCTGACTAACTGGAAATGTAAGTAGACTAGTAAAATATTGCTTTCACATGGGAGAATTTTTATTGGTTTGCAGCTGCTCCGGCTTTAGTTTCGCCATCTTAAGTATTGATATATATTACATTAGCAAAACTTCAATAGGTACTATAGCCGATAAAATATTTTCACTCAAGTTTTGTTAAATGTAAAAAAATCCACTCGAATCGAACATAAAAAACTATCCACCTTCGAGTCCTAAAAACTCCCAAATAAATATAAATAAATATATGTGGCGAGGTTCCGTTAACAGTAGAGATAAATTTTAAGAGGCTTTCAACAAAGATTTGTTTCATCCTTTGTGCTATAAGTTATCTAACAAGATAAGAAGAAGTGCTAGGCATGTAAGGCGTACACTCGTCAATGAAGGACGATTAATGGCAATCGTGAGATGAATGTCCAACGTAATCGCAAAATATTGCCGGGTCTAACAGAACATACCTCGTAATCATAGGTGTCTTTACCGCCTCGTTAGATCCCACAGTTTCTGAAAGAACGTGCTATTCATGATGATTATTAATCTAGCTCAAAGCAAAACTGGAGAAAATCCTTGCTGAGTTGGGATTTCAAAGTTGATGCTTAATTTGGGAATAGCAGAATGGAGCAAAAAAATAAATCTAGTAAAAGTAACAAAATCAAGTCCGATAGAGAAACAAGAACCAAGTTCTGAGCAAGATTGATCTATCCAGAGTTTCATTCCACCCCCATTGGCCTGTTTCCCTCCCTTCTTTACTTGTGCCAAGCATAAGATGGGAAAATAAATAATCACTCTTCTCATTGCATCTGAAAGCCTCTCCTCTCAGCTCAAAAGACTTATAGTTCGCTTTTAAATAGGTTTTCCTAGTTCAAGAAAACTCTCTCATCTCAAATTACAAAATTCTGAGGAACACATGGCCTTCTTTTCTGAAGTCAAACATACACCGCATTGCCGCCAGTTTCCCTTCATCTCATTTAGAATCAAAGGGCTCTCTTGAGAGGAGCCTCAAGAGCTACTTCTTCTTTCAAGATCAAAATGATACAGCAAAGTCATCCTCCTTTTCAACTGTTTGCATGCATGAATTCACCAAAAGAAACTTTAGATTGGAATAGTGCACGAAACAATTTTCGACATGAATGCTTGGTGTTCGCTTTTTTCACCCCCATTGCGACGATACGAACGCGCCGTCAGTAAGTGTATTACGTCTACAAAAAAAGACCCAGATTTTTCTCCTCATATTTATAAACAAGTCACATGCAAGATTGGAAAAAAGTTAACTTGTTTCATGCGTGAACTTAAAATGCTGGACCAGCTTGTTTTTCACGAGAAAAAAACATGCTCGCCAAACACACCAACTTCCTCAATCTTCTCCAAAGAGAGGGATCAGAAGGAAAACTCGGGCATATTTTCCTTAGATTCATTTATGTCTCCCCACAAGAAACATGAAATATGTACAACCTTACAAACAATAAGGCACAAGAGGCATCCTAGGGCTTGTAACGTGTGCAGAAGGCGTTCATTGTCAGCACAAGAACAAAAAATACAAGAAACAACAATTGACACGAGAGAAGGATGAAAAGGCGGAGAAAGACTTTTCCCCAGAAAAAAGCCTGCGATAGTCTCGTCACGACATGAAGAAAAAATTCATTTTAGAAAAGTACCGTATGCAAACCAAATTGATGAAAAATGTACGAGATATAATCCATTACTATTATTTACTCGCTTGCATGTGAGTGTGTATGTGTAGATTGCTGCATCACTTCATTTCGTTGTTGTCTCCTCATGACATAAAAAATGTTTTGCGAGAGACAGTTTTTCGCACTTGCCTATTTCAAGTGGATGCTATTCTTTATTTTTTCGGGGTAATATTTTCCCTTTGATATACTACTTCGTCCCTTATCTTCAACTTGAGCCAATTCTCTTCTAGTTTTTTATCTTCTTTCTTCAGTCGTAAAGCTATAGAGTTAACGGTATCGCTAATAATATTACTGTTTTGCTCATTTCGTTCAGGGAGTATTTTATCTGTGTGTTCCCTAATAATTCATTCATTTTGGACATGCTTTTTCGTTTCACCGTGTACTTAAATGGCACTCATTTTCAGTCCATTTCACGATTATGAGACAAGATGGTTTAATGATGATGAGCAATAATTCATTCAAGACATAAGTAAGAAAAAGTTTTTCTCGATGTGAAAAAATGAGATAAAGTTGTATTCGGTGAATGTTGAACAAAAGCTTTTTACTCTACAGCAGAGTGACTTTGATTACAACTGCATTGACAATAATAGCGATTCATGAGAGAAATACTCACTCGCTCACATAAAAGCATAATAAAAATGGCTAATGAGGCTAGGGCTAATGCGTTTTCAGAAGAAACCGCATTGGAATTCGTTACACTAGAATGAAGAACCTTACGTACTTACTTCTTTCTTTATTTCCCGTAGGCTTCCAGAATTTTACGACATATTCTTCTTCA
Source organism: Seira musarum (assembly GCA_027743895.1). NCBI lineage: Eukaryota > Metazoa > Arthropoda > Collembola > Entomobryomorpha > Entomobryidae > Seira > Seira musarum. The sequence continues at coordinate 12,941 of JAHZMX010002802.1, read as the reverse complement.
TTGGATCAAGAAAAGTATTCTTCCTTACTTTGATTATGCGACATTAAACTATCATATATTGGTCGTTAGTCGAAGATCCTTTAGATGAACCAAATGTGAAGAATTAGTCTCTAAAAAGTGGAATAATGCTCGATTACCATTACAAATGGCATTTGGGGTAAACACATTATGCGGCACTGGGGCTATAGTTTTAACGCGCAGAATCCACCCACTAAATCAACGTTTATCTGTACGACTTTAATACACATCTGTGTGCTTAAAACACTTGATGCCAAATGAGTGTTTTTATATTGCAAGCATTATGATTACCTAGTTTTATGGTATTTTCTTTAATGGATGTGACGTTTTTGCGTGAAACTGATCGAAACCTAAAAATCTAACTAATCAAGGTTTGTGTCTGTTTTTCTTGATTTATTCTGTCCCAAAGTAACGTTTTATCTGTGTCATTAGAGACGGGCTTTTACCACCAATTCTTTTCGTAGGCATTTGAAATATCTTCTTCTGTATAAATTGCATTACAAATTAATCTAAATGGAAGGATGGCAACCAATAGTACAACAGCCGACGGAGTATATCACATTCTAGTCTTAAGTAGTTTCGCTTTCCTAGTGCCCGAATCCTTTCCGTATGTGAATAAACGGCTCTATTTAGTAATTTAATCCTCAATGCAAGAACACTGATGGCGCAGTAGCAAAGTTTCTGAAATATTTTCTTGAGTTTTATTTTCAATACTTTCGTTATTGGGCAAAAATAAAATAAATCCTGTGACTCACGCATTTCAGCATGGGTTGGATTAAAACATTTATGCGGATTTACAGAAATGCAACATTCGAGTAGAATGTGAACTGTGAAGTATGATTGTGTTCACTCAGCAGCTCCTTTTTTATCAAAAGACAAAAACGTGCAGGGAGGCTTTGAAAAGCACTTTTTCTTTGAAGTACGAAAAAGGTGCTTAAGAAGGCTGTAGCAGACATTAGTAGGCCGACTCTTTGCACTTTTATGTTCTGTATCACAATGAAATCTAGCGAAAAAGTCGTCCAAATTAATGGATGAACAGATATTACTAACCTTGAAAGGGAGGAAATTGTGCTTATGATCTTTTATGAATTAAATAAAGGTCCTGCACCACTATGCCAGACAAAGCAGTAAAGCACGAAGATAGATATAAATTATGAATACTGATCTTTCAAACTAAATACTCAGCAATTTTGATACGTGACAAACAATGAGTCGGGATGGGGTTGAAAATACTTTTCAACTGAAGTATATGCGAAGAGTGAATTTATTTCGATGAAAGGTTGACGCTAAGAGATAATAACGATTTGACATAAGAAGTTCACGAATCCGCTAGGTTGTTGATGTTGAAGATAATAATGAATGATGATGGAGGGAGATGATTATATATTACGAGAGGTTCATGTGAATTGTGAGAGAGGATTATGAGTAGGCGGATGAAGTCATGATAATTAATTGCATCTTGCAGTCAATGCATACATGTAAATATCTTTACAATTCAATGAATGAGGAACCTTTGGATAAGAATTAAAGAGATAAATACTACTATTAAGCAAACATAAATAGTATAAGAAGAAGTTCATGAGATGAGTCATTCAGACCCTCTCAACAACTGCAACCAATAATCGACTGAAGAATTTCATATATTTCTTTTTATTACATTTCGCGAACACTGCGATTTCAAATTCTCTTACATTACTATTAAAACAGTATATATTTATAAAAATTATGAGATTTTTTTTAAATCTGAAAATATCTGAGGTAATAAAAAGAGGTTTTCTGTAACCTCAAAGATATTTTCTATTCTATCTGGCTTTCTAAGTTCATTCATAACCTTAAAAAACTTACGAAGTAATGCAATTGCAAAATTATGTTTTTTTTTTGTTTTATGAATCAAAATGTTTATTATTTGCACGTGCAACGACTATATTTTTTAAACAAATTGTAATAATATATTAAGCATTCATTTCGTAGACTTATGCTTAGAACTCTGTGAAGCAATTCATGTCAATACTTCTTTCTGGCTCCACCAATTTACGGTTCTACATGATTGGAATTTTCTCCTCTTTGAACAGAGCTGTATTCATAAAAAATCGCAGCTTCAACATCAGACATTGAAAAATGTGATATCTAGCTACACAGCAGAAGAATGCAGAGTAAGAGAGATGTAGTAACATGGTAGGGAGATAACAGTTTTCATGTATTTCAAATTATCTATCTTCATCCGATGAAAAATAATTCAAAGATTTCGTTCATTCAGAGCCAGCGGAGCAAATAACGATGTCAGAGCAAAACAAGCTGATCTAACAAGCAAGGATGAATCAAACAATGCACGGAGAGGATCTTTGCTAACAAAATAAAATTATTGTTCCTCTGTATCACTGAAATCTTAGACATCCCCAGTCCCCTAAAACGTTTTTGCACAGGAATGAGATGCTTGTCTGGTTTCACACACACCAAAAGTCTGAAATACTCCTGTCAATATTTCTCACGGACTCGCAAAATAATATAGAATACTCATACTCATGAGCTCCACCAATACAATGGCATTTTTAACTGGTTTCTGTTACATAACCATATTATCATTTAATTGCCGCAGAGATGCGTCACTTGCTAAGGAGAGGTAAGAAAATTTTTGAATGGACTAAAATCTGGTACCATTGAAATCATTGTTGGAGTTTTAAAAAATCTCACATGGCCATACCTTTGTCAAATTCAACAAGAACCGGTTACTTCCTTTGTTGGCCTTGACCACATAGGGCTGGTTCTTCTCTCAACTTCCGTTAATTGAGCCAAGGTTCATTGTTAGCAAAAATAAGTAAACATACTACACACATACTTTCGTATTATACTTACGTACATCATACATTTCATTACTAACATTACATATGATTTTTACAAGAAGTTCATGTTATAAATGAAGTCCGGCTTCTACTTACAATTAGTGATTGCAGCAGTCGTAAGATTGTTTTATCTTAAGCTTTAAACCTTCCAAAATTCGTCCTGGATGAAAGAGCCTGACGTAAATTTCAGTAAAAAACAAAGTGTTTTACAATTTAGGATTAAATGTTTTAAAAAAACGTATATCTGTCAACGTATTTGACGAGGAATTTTCAAAGATTTTTTTTTTCACATTTTTGACAGTTAACAACTTCGAACTTGCTTCAGACGCGAAGGCCGTGAAAGAATTTTAGTCATACTTTTTATGCAAAGTATGTATGCTTTCAAGCGAGCACTTCTTCTCAGAACAAATATTACTTCATAAGCATATATTATGCTTGGCACCTTTCGAGAACAAGTGCTAAAACCGGGATGGTTGGTTAACGAACAAGCAGTGAAATAAACACTTAGGTACCATGAAGTTGACTTGAAATGGACTCACTTTATTCGTTTCGTATTCATAGAACATAGGATAGGAAGCTTCGGCTTACTAATTCATGCCTATTCATCCTTTTGGCAATTTTCCGAAAAGGGTTTTTGCAATCATAATGAGTCATAATGACTGGACTTATGAGACTCATCATGGCAGTAAAACTTTCTGAATGGATCACAATAAACGTAATGGTGAGTAACCTAGTGCAAGGTTACTTTTAGCAAAAACATGCAGATGATGGGAATGATCCATTCACATTCAACTATTCTTGAAGTTGAAGTCATAGCCTCTTTTAACATTTCATGACAGGAGTACGAGGACAATAAGTAAGCGTGCTGGTGTGGACATACCTGTGAAACAAAGAAACTACTTTCTTGGAATTCTCATGATGATGATGTAAATTACAGAAAGTTAAGTATGCATGATGCTCCTCACGCAAGCATAAAACTTTTGTCCCATCTACTTTTTGTTAATCTTTTTATTTTATGTTTTTTTTCAGAAAAAGTTTTCGGTTTGGCTCAATTGCTTTCTCTCGTTTCGACTTTTCTTGCTACAAAATAAATTATTACAAAATGTAGTTTGTACTTCCAATTTATGCAGAACATTATTTCAGCATTCAAGAATCCTTGTAATTTCTGCTTTATTTATTTCATATTACTATTCAAATCTGTAAAATCTTCCTCCTATGATTTTCTGTAAACCTCTTTTGTATAGGTACATTATAAATATACTTGAATGAGCTAGTCATTTCACAGGAATTTCATCTTCCAAACCGGAGAGAATTATTGGCATATCACGTCACGAAAACTAATTTAGTGGGATTCGATGCAAGGAGGTGATTACAATACCATATCATTTCCCACATTTTTATTCGCAAAAAAACATGATTTGAAAAGAAGATGCGAATCACACAGGAACTAACCCGAAAAACATTCAGAAAAATGACACGTTGAATATACCATCAACAAATGCCTGAATTTAATTTGAACCTGTAATGGTCCTACTCTTCATCATTTTTCTGACAGTTTTCCTCGGCGATTTAATGTTTATGAAATGATGATGATTGCGAAAATGACTGTGACACTGCAGCTTGCAGGCATTCTTTTCCCAACAAATACCTCGAAACATACATGCCTGTCTAATATGTTTTGCTCCTTTGCTTTTAGACAAGCCACTTTCGTAGTTATTCGCTGGCATTTAGTTGTCTTACAACATGATTTTTGCTCATAGACAAATGTTTCTTGAAAGGAGGCCTCTATATCTTTCCTGCTTCCCGAGGTGTTGCGGTTAAAGCAATAATTTTTCATGATAATATTCTAGTTGATACTTACAGAACGGCGAATAATAAAATGGTAACCTGCAACATGAAGATTAGCTAATTAGCGTATCCTGTAAAACTTCTTGTCACACACCATGTCGTTTTACCGCCACCACTGCCGTTCCTGTCATCATCTATTGTGCAATAGCACGAAAAATTCTGGTTTCTCTCATAGCCAGCAATCACGCATGGTGTATACATGATGAGCGTGTTTCTCAAAAAAAAATGATTATACAAAATTTTCAGACAAGCTATAAATAACGTAAGACTGAATGTTAAAATCTACACAGCCCTTACGTATAGTTTTGCTATTCATGCCCATATTTGCATTGAGTCAACTTTGTCAAATTCGATCAATAAAAATATTGATGCGGCAAAACAAATCCAAATCCAATCAAGTTTATTTATTTATAAATTGCAATTGGCTAGTTTCATATTTTCGTTTGGAGTTTCTTTTATTTGTTTACACTTTCATAACTATTTAAACATCAAGCTTATCTCAATTGCCTTCTAATGCATGTAACTGCTATTGTCAAATGGGTTTTCAAGTGGTAAAACAAACTTCCGCATAAAATCACGATATCCATAAAGATAAAATCAAAGTATTTGCATTCCAACCCATTGGTTCATTTATGTTTTCGTAGTTTGGAAAATGATTTCAAGTGGAGGAGAATTAACTGGTCGTGGTACTTTAGACAGCTTAGAAGCCTAAAGCAATCCTGGCATTTGAATTAAAATCGTATTATCGTTAACTTTCAATGAATTGGGGTGACATCAAAATAAATAACTTCAAAACAAGGGTAACACTTGATTAGACCGTATTAGGTTTGTTTTATCTTGCTCAGTAGTACTAATCTGCGGTTAAAGGAAAAAGTCCTTAGCCGTATCTACAATTACGTACAAAAATTATTGAAAGTTGGGAATAGGGAGTTATTCTATGAAAGTGCATAGAGTTTAGATGTAGCAGTAGCTTTGAAATTTTTTAGATTATCTGCAAAATACATACCATTTTTTATTTTGTGAACTTTTACCTCAGGTATTAAGGAGCATGTAATTGTAATGGTATTCGGTTATCTCGCTCTCTTGTCACTCTATCCATCCTTAGTTTGTTTCAACGAAGAGGGAGATACACGCTTGTCATTTAAGCATGCAATGTAGGTTGTGTAATTAAAAATTGATAATAATGAGACTTGAACGGGAATAGTTTATGCGGCACGACTCTCACGAGTTCACTATTATAACGTTCACATTAGGCGTTCACATAAGTGATACGATTATGATTAATGGGTAAGAAGAACGCGAGAATGGATGTAGACAAATTAAAAACTCCTTATCAGAAAATTACTGAATGCTCGGAGAAATATCACTGCTAATATAATTTCTTGTCATATAAATTAAAAGAAAAAAATTGAGATAATCACAGGGTCAGACAAAACTAACTATGTGAGTTTATTGCATGAATCCTATTATAATAATTTATAATTATCCCCCTCATTCAATAAATGTTTCAACACAGCCAATTAAAACTTTAACTATCAAAAGATATACATAAAACCACGAGGTAAATTGGAAGCATTCCATTTTCACTTGTTTTTATTGCCCCTGCTTCATACTTTGTCGTTTGCATGCTTTTTTCTAAGCATGTGCCCTTATAAAATAAAATGAAACATCAAATTACTTACTGAAATAATTTTCTATATATTTAGTAGTTTAGCTTTAGTGAAAAGCAATTCTCATAGTTCGTGAAATTGTAACCATATTTCAAGTCAGCAAAGTAAGTAAAAAATTACATTTAGGTTGCTCCTATTTCTAACGGGAGTCATGCACTTTTCATTCCTGTGAACTTCTCAGAGCTACTTTCATGTGAGAAATATCGTTCTAATTTTGTCCATGTACATACAAAAATCAAGATTTGACTCAAAGTGTGAAACAAATATCACAAACCTATACTTTGAACAATCGTGCGACTTGACAATGAAATTAGTTTAAATGGGAGATATTGGAGACCATTGACCCAAACACCACAAGCATGTGTAGACGGCAAACGGATTAAAAATTTGATTAAATGAGCTAATGTGGCAACCTGTGAGGGATTTGCTTACGAATTATATTATAAGGAAATATATGCAAATCTTATTATTTATTATGAACTGAATTTTCTGAAGTTAAAAATATTATGTCAAGTTGAAAACGGAATTAGAGGAAGTCAGAGACGGCGAAGCAAATTCCACGTCGCATTATCTTCATAAAGTATGAAGTTTAAAGCGTTTAATCTTCTGCGCAGCACGTTCGCAACTTAGAGCCAGAGAAGAGCAGGTGTATTTTCCCCACAGTTACAAAGTAGGTAGTGTGGTACTTAGTGGTTAAAGGAAGGGAATGTAACATTTGCTCCAAGCTCTTGACATTATTCAAGGATTTTTGGGCTTAAGCAGTTTTCTGTAACAAATCCAATGAAAAATTCCACTTGTGTGTATTGGATATTAAGTGATGCCTGGAGGAATCTCTTTGTTATCTGCATTTATTCCACATCACAGCAGATATTTGCAAAAAGCACTGAGCCTTTCCTCTTTTGCTAGTTTGGTTTCCTTTTCTTTGATGAGTAAAGGAGGAACAACGGTTTCACTGCATTTTTTGCCACTCTTTATGGAGTTTTCGTTTTGATAGGTTGTTCTTGCTTACTTTTGGGAGGCAAAAGGTTATAAAAAAAGAAATTATTTAAGCAGTCGAAAATAAAGTCGGAAGCAGATCAAAAGATGTTATGTGCTAGGACGTTGGCAAATCCTCTTGTGTGTTCCCTCGCACAAACCGAGCATGCCAAAATTGTGAAAAACGTTATAGAAAAATATTTGTGAAGGATCCTTCAAATGCTACTTTTGTAAAGCACAACGAGCAGGTACCATATAAAATGCATAATTTTTTGGAGTTCAACCTCACAGCGCTTTTTATATGTTCAAAGTAGAGATATTTAACATACAGTCAAGAATGATAGATAAGAAGTATTATGAGATTTAGGGATCAGATAACACACATTTTTTACAAGTCAATGTGTTATGCTCACTTAAACTCGCGAAGATGGCTAGTTGCAGACACGCCTTTGAAGCCTTTTGTAGGTACACTACTAAACGGATGAAATTGAATGTGATTTGATGATGGTGAAATGGATAGCTGATAAGGGATATAAACAAGATGTTACAGCTTCTTGTTTAAATTTTATTCAAAGTAACGCGAATTTATGTGATTTTCCCTTCCCTTTGCTGTAATGTCGGAAAATACATATGCATATTTTCTGAAGCAATAAAGCTGTGAAAATCGTAAATAAAATGGATTAATAAAAATAAACTAAATTTGATCTGTTTGATTTGTTCGCGACGCAATATGCAATGACACCCCGCAAACATTTTCATGAAGCGTACAAAAAAGTCTACAACTTTTAGATGCAAACACATGCTGACAGATTACAATCAAGAATAGTAGAACAGGACGAAATCAAATAAGGTTATGGCTTTTTTCCGCAAATTATTTAAATATGGAGAGATGACTACCTTCATTATGTGTTTACTACACATCCATCCATTCACATTCACCTTGAATGAGTATGAAGCATATGAAATTTTACTGACTGAATGACAATAGAATTACAACCTCTTTGAAATACTGAATTAAATTATCGAGCACAATAGCGAGCCAAAATAGGTAAGCCTCTGCTCTTGGGAAGCTGTGTCGTGTACACGCTCTTTAACTGTAACATAGGATAAGCGAGTGTGTAAAAATCATCACAAATTGAATTCTATCTAATTTTGTATGGTAATAATAATTCTATTTGAATACCCTGCATACATTCTTCACATTCTGCACTCTACTCAGCCAGAAAACACTGTGCGTATTTTATTCGTGTGCATAAAGTTTGATTACACATCATTATGAGAGCAATGAATAATTCAACTTTTAGGCCTGTTTAAATGGTCACTTATAAATTTTGCGCATTAGCCTGTTTGATATGAATAACTGCATCCGAAGATAATCGATCAAAGACTTTTAAAATTACCTACTGGCATAAATTAAATTTTTTCATATTGATATTTTCAAACTTACCTAAAATCATGGAAGTTTATTTGTTTCAATAATTTCCGTTTTCTCTGCATCAACTTTTGTCACTCTTGTATCTTCGTTGATACTCTGATGTATAGGTAAAACACGACTAAAGCGGAAGGTAAGTAAGATTATGCAGAGTGTGTTTTCTTCTTTGCAAAAGACGCACCGCGTAAAGTACAAAGACCACACACAAGTTGAGCACACCGATGAAAAACAAAGTCAAGCAAGCACGCTTTTCTGTAACGAAAGATTTTTTGTCAACGAACAGAATTTGCTACTGACATAGACTTTTTAATTGGTTTTTTGAGGCTATTGTCTCTGATGATGATGGATGATCCCAAAAAGCAGAGAACCGTTAGAAGTGATTTGATCATTGAGGCATACACATTCATTCACTGGCTCACAAGCTGCATNGATGTATAGGTAAAACACGACTAAAGCGGAAGGTAAGTAAGATTATGCAGAGTGGTTTTCTTCTTTGCAAAAGACGCACCGCGTAAAGTACAAAGACCACACACAAGTTGAGCACACCGATGAAAAACAAAGTCAAGCAAGCACGCTTTTCTGTAACGAAGGATTTTTTTTGTCAACGAACAGAATTTGCTACTGACATAGACTTTTTAATTGGTTTTTTTGAGGCTATTGTCTCTGATGATGATGGATGATCCCAAAAAGCAGAGAACCGTTAGAAGTGATTTGATCATTGAGGCATACACATTCATTCACTGACTCACAAGCTGCATTAAAGACTCACAAAAAAGAAATTTACAAGGCTAACCACTTTTATACGACTCAACTGTAGTAGTAATACTCATTCTCATGTTCGACTTTAGAGCTAGTGTCAGTAATTAGTACATTGTCTCTTGAAAATTTCATGTAATCCAATGACCTGTTTCAAAACTTTTTTATATAAAACTACAGACTCGTGAAATTAAGTCAAGCTTTCAACCTCCCAGAATTGAGACTGCGGACTTTAGAAATCTCTTAATCTTCAAACTTTTTTTAGCTGTTTCTTTATTACGAAAACTAACTTCATTACATGAAGAAACAGCTAACGCTTTCCTCTTTTCTTCCTTCACAAACAGCTCAACTCCTAAAACATGAGTAGACTTCCTTTACTGCTCCGGCTGGTACTCATTTTCGTGTTCCTTCCTTTCTCACCGTTTGTCAGTTACTGGACTACTTGGCTAACAACAAACGAGAAGAAATAGTAGTGGAAGCATCATCATCATCATCACCAACGGAGCATGGTAGCAGTCGAGGCACAATACGTTACTTTTACAGATCCACATGAACTCACTCAGCACAGCATAACCATATATAATATTATTATATCAGGAATATTTTCATTCCACTTACCCGAGGTAAAAAAAAAGTATATAGGTAGTGAATAGTACATGTATAATATTTTGGGACAGCAGCAGCAGTCAGCACAAGCGACATTCGTTTTCCCCTTTTTAATCTTCTGTAGGAGAAGGCATCACATAGGTGTATAGAGAGGTATCTTTTTATTTGATTCCAGCTAAATTCAACTCATAATCAGTCATTCTCCTGACCAGACCAAATGCTGCTTTCACAAAGTACCAGCATCGCAGCATGTAGGGTAAATGTTTCCTGGATCCCTTAATGATTACTTTTTTTACGCATTATATTTTGTCTGAGGTCCGCTTCTACTTACACCGTTTGCCCTTCTCTTCTCTCACAAAAAAAACTTTGTTCTGTTGTCCGTTTACATTTATCCACTCCACTCACTCACTTCACTCCTTCTCGTCCTCACTGGCTGGCGGATGAGTGAGAAGAGATGAGGCGATGATGTTTGAAATGGTACTATTCTCCCTTTGACTTAATTTTTTATGTTGTTTTTTGTTGTGGGCGCGTTTTTTGTTCACTTTACCAGAACAGAGAGCAATAATGAAAATCTACATGAGCTTTTTCAGACCTTAGCCTTTGGTAATCATATCATCGCATCCATACTTACTGGTCAAGCTAGAGAGAGATATGGGACAACCTCCACAGACTTATAAAGGTAGACACGATGACGATATAATGACATTGCTTCGCTACATTGTGATCTAACACAGAAAAAATTGGATCTCATATTGGGATGCGTTTTAGCTTTTTTTTAGCCCATCTCATTTATTCAATTCCATAACTCTACCCAGCGTATGAAATTATTTTATGCACCACTCCACTATTTTACTTTCATGAATACACGTTTTTAAGGACCTTCTCTTTCCTTCATGTCTGTAACAAAACAGTCAAAAAAATTTATCTTTTTTTGCGTTACTCATGTATTTTTACGTCTCTCTTCTGTCCATGTGTGTTGAAAATTTTGCCTCTCTGTCTCCACGAAGGACACCAAACAAAACCACCACCACCACTGCTGCACAATACCGAAGACTAATCCAAGCCAGTTTTTTTCTATCTATTCTAGATGGGGAGCAAATAAGATGAGAGCGAAGCTAATACAGCACGTTTCTTGCAGCCTTACATTGTTATTGCCATTAGGCTAGGTAAGAACCACAATAATCATCTTCGCTGTTATCATCATCATAAGAGAATATACTATATCATTCATATCATATCAGATTCAGGTATGCTTATAAGCATTAGTTTACTACTCGCTGCTTTTTCTATCAATAAAAAATGACTACACTTTTATGGGGATGACTGAAGAAAAAGTAACAAGGGAACTTTGAAATAGTAAAATCGTCAGACCGTGTGTGTCAGTCAATATCGTTTGTTGTAGGATCTACTGAATGCATGAAGAGCACAACAACTACAACTTAAAAAAGTCTTTGATTCCACCACATAAAGCTAGAACTATAATGCTTCTGCCTGTTTCTAAAGGACAACGTTTCATATCAATGTTCTCCACTAACTACGATGGGGATTACTTATTTTCACATGTAACGTAAAACTAAGGTACATTGTGTTTATGCTTGTAGAGTGGAGATTTTCATACCAACCAACTTACAGAAATAATACGCTCATCGTCAGAGACGTGAACAAAGTCTTTTAGTGTATAACATCTTCACTAAAGCTTCGGATGGCACGCTGCAATTATTTGTCGATTCCATTGTAGAGCAAGTCTAAAAAGCAATGTAGTAATAATAATGTAAATAATATCCGACAAAATTCTTCAATCAAGTTGCCTGCATTTTCATTTTCCACCACCATCCCGTGTAACAATGCTACCACACTTCAAGACATGTAATGTGTGTGCCTTCATTTTCATTGCTAAAACAATAATATTTTTGTAGGAAGAACGCGGATCTGAGTTTGAGTTTACTGCACTTTCGCATTCATGCATACAGCATATCTGATTCGAAGAAACTGCCAGTGCAATGATTACCAAATGACCGAGGGGGGAAGGAGTTGAAAAAGGATCCGAAATGAAAATTCTACAGTTCTTGTGGAAAAAACAATAGGAATTCTCCCAGGTTTATCCTTTTGGGCACATAGGTCAGGCCGAGAGAAAGCGAAAAATTACAAGGAAATTATGAGCGTTTAGAATGATGCTACCGCATAAGAATTGGTTTTGAGCTCTTTGGGACGTGAATGTGTTGTACCGATTCATTATAATACGTAGGCATGTAACAATGCTCTCTACAATCCCTTTGTCAGTTTTTTGCTTTCGTGAAGCTTTGTTCATTTTACCAGTTTTCATAATGCAGTCATTGCAGGGACCATGAACATGAACAGGGAATTTTAAGTCTGAGTTGAACTCTTCTCCTGAAAAAGTAGGTAAAGAATGATGAAGTAAAAAATGAGTTCGACCATCTGCAGTAAGTCGGGAGAGGAAGAGCGTAATAATAAATGAAACTGGTGAAGGGGATAAAAAAGTAACGAACTCTAGAACGGAGATGGTGGTGGAATGTGCAAAGTAAAACCAAAAAGCAAGCATAAAACCCATTATAATGCTTAAGTTTGGTTGTAGAGTATAAAATATGGGGGTGCAGGTGGCTTGTATTAAGGAACTGTTGCAAGAAATTCATGAACGTTTAGATGATATTTTCCTTTTGGTGAACTTAAGGTTATCGCCTCTTGGCAACTTAAGTTAGGATAGTAACAAAAATTGCATCATTTTCATGTGGTTTTCCCCGAACCGTGAATCCAGCTACACTAATAGCGAAAGCGCCA
>JAHZMX010002801.1:0-10333 GCA_027743895.1 Seira musarum | reverse complement strand
CCATGAGTTAAGTGATGACTATTCAAAAATCTTGGTTTCCGGTGAAGGTTATTATAGCATATTTTATATTAATGGTCTTTTGCAGAAACGGTAATGACAACTTTATGCTCGATGGTGAAGATATTTATATTAAAACATATTTATTCATTAACTGCCAAAATATCAACAATTTCATAATTTTCCTGCAAAAATACAAACGTATCATGTAACTTTTTCTCGTCTTTATGAAACACGTCCATCGACAGTAAAAACCAAACGTAGGCATAGCCCATACCCGAACCGTGGAAGAAATTAATGAACTCTTCTTCGCTTCTTTGTAAACAATTTAATAAATCCTTTGATTCTAAAGCTTTTGACAATTCCTTGTAATAGAATCTGGCCAGATTTTCAACCACATCCCTTTGCATTTCAGATTTAGGCATGCAGGTCAGAATGGCTATTGCTAACTCGTAAGTGGGATCTCTGTATCCGAACCACTGCCAATCGATAATTTTTACCGGCAAATCCTTCGAAGCCACCATAATATTTGCGGGCCACAAGTCACCGTGAATTAGGCAAGGGAAGTCTTCACCTTTTTTGAAAACGCGATACATGATTTCCGTCGTCTTTCCAGAAATGCTTCCGTACAAGCTTCGAATATCTGAAGGACAGTTATATTTTTCGAGTAGCGTTTTCAGCTTGTTTGTTCCGTCAAGTGCGATTTTGATGAACAAGTTCAAATGCGAGTCGTTTGCTCCCATGCAGTACGGATAAAGTTGAGTGATCTTCATTTTCCTTTTCTCCTCAACAGCGTATCCAGCTGCATGTAACCTGGCAAGAAATACTAAAATCTTTTCCAAATTCATTTTCCAGTCAATACTTTCCGCATTTAGGACTTGGTATCCAGCAGGCTTCAAGTCATCCATGATTAACATNGTCAAGTGCGATTTTGATGAACAAGTTCAAATGCGAGTCGTTTGCTCCCATGCAATACGGATAAAGTTGAGTGATCTTCATTTTCCTTTTCTCCTCAACAGCGTATCCAGCTGCATGTAACCTGGCGAGAAATACTAATATCTTTTCCAAATTCATTTTCCAGTCAATACTTTCCGCATTTAGGACTTGGTATCCAGCAGGCTTCAAGTCATCCATGATTAACATAGATCCGTAATCAGATCCATCTTCACCATCAGAAAATTTACCACCGTAGTCCTTGCAAAGATTTCCTTCCAGTTCTGGGAACACCAACAAAAGTTCTGGTTTCACTTCTGTGTAAAACTTGATTTCTGTTTGATCGAATTTTTGATCCTGGGAAACTGCTCGCATTTCTGGATTTTCTGGAAGTAACTTTACCAAAATATTTTTTTCACATCCATCTTCCGTTTTGAAAGAGACACGACAGAGATTGCTTAAAAAGCCCAGACCAGCTTGGACATTTCCGTCGATATTTATAGTTCCTTGAAGAGGATTCAAACAAATGTTTTGGCGTATCCAAACCTCGTTTATTTCGGATTCCGTTTTGGGGATATCCATTTCGAATCACAATAGTACTTAGGTAGTAGACGGCTGCTTAAAGTTTTGAGTATATGAAACTGCAATAACGGAACAGTTTAAAATTGTAAAGCTTGTCGTATGAAAGGAATCAAACATTTTATGAACACTTGAAATCAAATTAAAATTGACAAGCGAACCAAAGTTTAATTTATGAGTAAATTGATCGGACTTTCTATCTTTAACATGTGCTTAGGTTGAAATACAGCCGAATGAGTCTGTGTCATAGTCATAAATGTATGATTCCTATTCCTAAACAAAAAAAAAATCATGATTAAAGCTGAAGCATTGTAGTTGTGTGACATGAATATGAGTTACTGTGGTCTATCCATTCTTTGTTCACAGCTACATATATTGATTCTTTTAATATACCATTATCACTTTACAGAATATCAAGGACATTCTATTGATTTTAATCACCATCATCCCTGCGAGCCATCTTCTATTCCACCATTAAGTTAAAGTCATACTTATGGGTTGGGGAATCTTTTGTCTGATGAAAGCACACAAACAACTTATGCAAATTAGACAAAAAAATCATAATTACATGGAGAGCAGAATAATACTATTTATAGACCTTGAACAAAGTATGCCGACAAGATAATGAACTTACTGTCCCCGCAGATATTCGATTCTGAAAGATGAAATTGTAGGACTGAATTCAATTCATTTTATTTTTCATGTATGAGATTTCTAAAATACCATACAGTCTTCTTAATTATTTAAAAATATAGTACATTCATTTAATTTAAAAATTGTTGTTGCTTGATTCTGTCTTATAATTTCGTGCACATAATGTATTGGAAATCCACTTACTATTTTTAGAATTGGACATTCATGTTCAAGACTTTGTTTGCGATTTCCTGGTGCATCGTCTGGTATGCATGACATGTTTCGGTCACGGTTGAAGCTATTTGATCTATAAAATAATCAGTAATTCTTGTTTAATGCTAATTGAGATTATTAATTATGTACCCATGAACAAAAGCTAGCATCTTTTTTGATTTACTTGCGGGTAGCAGGAATCCGAAATCCCCAGTGTCTCTCAGTTCGTAGGTGTAGCAAATCGGAGCTAATTTTTCATTTCTGACTCTGTTAAAAATAACGGTATTAGTGAAACTGTACTAATTCAATAAAAATTGAATGGGTTATTATTAATGTCAGTTTTAATTTACGAATCTGCCGAGGTCCCACATGCTACCGTTCCAGATAAAAAATTGAAAAGTACGTTATTGCCCGTAAAATTAATATAAATATTATTTTGACTAATTAATAAGAATATCTTTGTTTTACCGCTGTATAAAATAACATTTGATTTTCCTGTTTTATACTCTGTTCCGTCATTAGCAAAAGATTTAACGCTTTGTTTTGCGATTTCCAGCTACGGAAATGAGAGAAAAGTCTAAATATGGAGAACTGTCAAACATACTACTATTTTGTACATACATGCTTATCAAAATCCTCATAAGGTGTGTCCATCTCGTCGCATCCATCACTAAGAAGAATCATTTGACTGTAACTATGCATGCTACAATACGAAATGGGATTCTTTGTCTTGATAAAATCCCGCAAGTTTCTTGTCTCCGAACAAGAGTACGGGGATGGACCATGATAAATGTCGCTGCAAGGGTCGGTCGATGTCCCCGACTCTAAAAATTATAATCATTTAGAGGAAAACACAATAAAACACTTTAAGGAAATGATCTATAATTGTTTACTTACTTCCAAAGCCAAAACTCCAGTTACGATTTGGGTCAACCCTATATTACCCAAACTCACCCGAAACACAAAGGACTCTCTGCATTCCTTGTGCGTGTCTTAGAAATAAGGAAAATAAAATAAAAGATTTGTTAATTCACCAAAATGATAAAAAATTAAGCACACCATTGCACATTCATTCATACCTTCCTCCACATTCGGTTGACGTCCCAAGCATAGACATATCTTGCAAACAATGTAAAAAATAACTTTCCTAATTTCTTCCAATGATTGCAATAAATTAGAGCTTTTATGATCTTACCCATCAGGATTTGCTAACGGTGCGATGCAAAAATCGTAAACGTCAAGCATTTTATGCATGTTTGAACTTCGGTCGCAAAGTTGTTGTATCATGCCGCAACAGGTACTCACCGTTATCCACTACAATTTTATTTATTTTTTTTTAATTTAATGGAATTTCAAAAAAAATCTTGTGACCAAATTATTTACTTACCTCACGGGCATGTGTCCCTGAAAATTTTTTTTTTTAAATTATCAATGACTTTCTCTTATTTTTTAAGACTTGCTTATTTTAGATTACCGCAGTCGACAAATGCCAACGGCTTGGCCTTATTGTCAGCAGTTGGACCTGTTGATATTGTCAGAGCTTGCAATGGACGACCCTCAAAACTTTGACCATACGTTTCAAGCTGTTACAATTTCAGAACCATTTTAATACGCCTAGTTAGCTTGCTAACTTAAATAAGAAATGTCAGACTAAAAGATAAATCAGTTTATACCGTTACTATATCGGGATTCAACGAAGCCATTGTTTGACAAAAATCCATGACTTTCGCTTGGTTCCAATATGACAGCAATGAAAAATCACTGGTGTCCGCTGCCTCGATTTGTTGATGAGCTTCTTCATGTTCCATCAACACTCTAACAAAGCAACGAAACTTGAATATTTGGATGCATTTACCCTAATAAAATTAGGTCGGTATATCGGTTTGTTGCCTTACGCTTCCACGTCCTTTGTCAGCACGGAACTGGGCATAGCGTCTCTTAAACCGTTAGCAATGTCCCGAAGATGTGGCGCTATCATTATATCTACTGGTTTGCCTTCACTGCTTGGATGAGTCAGAAACATCATCTAAAAAATAAAAAAATAACTTTACTCTAAAAAATGACTAATTTATTATGCCATTAACAATAGCAAAAAAAATGGATAATTCGCACTTTACCCCAGGATTATTGGCTTCCAGAGTTTTCAGCAATTTGAGTTGTTCTTCATTTTCAGGGACAAATCTTTGGGTTTGGTAGCCAGGAAATTTGACTCTTTCCCCATAAGAAATTGTGAATAGGCAAAATATGAGAATAATATGCATTATATTTCAAAATCAACAAATGTTTTAACGGAGACTCGAACCTCTGAATAATACAGCTTTGTCGGATGGACTGAAATCAAACGATAGTTTGTATGAAGACGAAAGTTTTGAAAATTGTCATCCCAGTTGTTTTTATTTTAATGAACTGTATCAATATTTACAAAACAAAATTACTTGGCGAAATTAAGTACGTAAGAAAAGTAATTTGTCATGAATTTTATTAATGTTCAAACAGCTTATTTAAATTGAAAATCTGTACATCATACAAATATCATTATCCTCACAAAGTTTTTTTAAAAAATTACACACTAAACAAGATTTAAAAATAAAAAATCATGATTTTTGATGAATTTGATTCACCTCAGCATATTTTTTATGACAATAATCAAAGTGGTTTTATTGTAAATATAAATCATCAACTACCACCTCTGCACGGTACCGTGCACCACCACCATCGAAATAATCAAAATAAGTAAACTCAGCGGAAACCTCTCCAAATCAGCATTATTCATGACAGTTGTAAATCCACAAACATGAGGGCTCAGCCTGACAGTCCCATTCTGGCAGCGACACCTCCCCATCGAGCACTCGGCAAGGTAATTCGACCCAGCTTGACATTCTACATTTGATTCACAGGACGAGCCCAACTGACGATGGAAATGACATTTCCCCTTGAAATGTACAACGGGCATGACATTATTAGCGCATTCACACCTTCTCCTCTCCACATTACACCGAGACAAAGGTCCAAGCTCGCTTTTCCTACATTGCTCATCCTCATCGCAAACCGAATCTAATCCCTTCTGAGCAATTTGTAAACACTTTCTTCCATCTTCACTCCGAACATGAGTGTCATCAATGCATACGCATCTTCCATCACACATCGAATTCTCCGTCACTGTCAAGCATTGCTTATTGAATTTACACCGTTGCCCAAGATACTTGGCCAAGTAGCATTTGCTTCCTACCATAACCAAACTTGGGGGATTTAGATGATCCAAAAGTTCCAGTTGCTCTGGCTCGCTGATCCCATCCATTTTAAAAAATCCACCCTTTGACAAAACGGGAGCAGTTGCTGTTGTTACTGTTGCTTTGGACCCGGTTGCCGTTGTTGTCGTCGTAGAAATTGCATTCTCATGAGCATTATTATTACTTCCTAAATGTGGAGTGTATAAGCGGAAAGGAAAGCTTTCGGGAATGAAGCATTCACATTTTTGCTTTGAATTGCATCTCGAGTACGGTCCCATTTTACGAAAGCATTGAGGATCCTCTTGACATTCTCCATGATTATTATTATTACTACTATTATTGTTATTGTTGTTATTCCCAAAACCACCACTACCACCACCACCCTCAGTTCCAGACCATATTGGAACACCGAGGATGTTTGTTGTAGAGAGGATCCCATCACTGGAGGGGATGGAGAGGCAAAGAGTGTTATTTCCATTAGGAATATATCCATCATCGCATATGCATTTCCCGTTTTTGCTACACAACGAATTCGACGTTTTCTTTTGACACTGGGCACTCACTTGACAAACATCCCCAAGTGCGGCCTCGAAATAACACTTGCCTCCGTGGAAGACTGTGTCCATATCTGGAATTTTGTAGCAGTTGCATCTCATCGTTTCTTGATTACATTCGCTTAATGCCCCCATTTGACTTTGCTCACATTGAATGTTCTGTAAAATGAGTCATTTTAAAAGTTTTATTAGCGATTAAAAATGATTTACGATCAGAAAAAAATAGTGCATAGAAATGTTGAAATACCTCCTCGCAAAAGGAGTTTAGTCCATCAGTGGCAATGGGTAAGCAACGAGATTTGTCCCAACTCGGGACGAAGCCTTCCCGACATTGACATGTTCCACCCGAACGACATGTCGCATTCGGAGTAGTTGCTTCACACAGACCATCAATTTGACAGAATTCTCCGAGGCTCTCTCCATAATAACACCTTTTGAGTTGAATAAATTTTTTCATCTCATTTGAATTGGCACTGATTCAAGCGGATGTCATCGGGAATATTAGTAGTTTGCTCACCTTCCTTGATGAAACACAATTGGCAAGCTTTCTGATTCGTAGCATTGACATTTCCCAAGTCCAGCATTACACTCGGACATTCTTCCCAGAAGACTTTTCCAACATTGTATGTTTTCCTACAACAATTGAGTCGAAATTATTAAATTTAAACTTCAGTTGTTGCTCAATTTTGAAACTTACCTCACACGACGATTCCAATCCATTTCTAGCTACTTCTAGGCATTTTGTTCCATTTCTATTGATTGTAAAACCCCTTTTACACTGACACCTTCCAGACACACACTCCAATGGAATATTAGGATCGCACACAAAGCTTTCTTCTTTGTTGATATTTAAATTTGAAACATTCCCTTTATCTAGTGCACTCTCATTGGCCAAGTCATCATAAAAGGAAAGGACGCTATCGCCATTTAAATGTGTAATTGTCCCATCTTGACATTTATCTCCAATTTGCAGATACAGCGTACTGAATGTAGTGTGAACAAAGAGCAACAACAAGTAGCTTGTCGTCCACTTTTGAAATGAGGGGTAAAGTGAACAAACCATTTTGTCTAAATTCTAAAACACGCACTCCTTTTACACGCCACTGCTACTAAATATTCCTAGTCACAGCCACGTCACGTGCATAGGTCGTACGTGTGCTTTCTCAGCGTTCCAGGAAGCAAATGACCCCCAAAATAGAGCGTAACGCATTTTCTCACATCTTCCCTTTTCATCTTGGAAGATCTCAACTTGGAAAAGAAGTTTGCCTAATTTTTTGTAAGCCGTAGTGAAATTACGAATAATCTAAAACTAATCTTGTGTCGGTGCAATTTTTCTGCTGGAAGCGGGAGACAGAAAAAAAGTCATAAAGCTTCTAACGACCTAGTCATCATGGATTCTCTAGAGGGAATTGAATGATGCATGAGTGCATACGCTGTAGCTGCTTAAAGACATCACATCACATCAGATTGGGGGATTACGATCTCTGATTTATTTGCGACTTTGTTAATGTCCATATATTCACATGCGTGTTCATTCACACGCATCATCATCCTCCTCATGTCATGATGATCTGCAACGGAAAGTAAAAATTTTTGCATGTTCTCATCTAATTTTTTTAGGGTTTGTTGTTGGTGTGGTTGTCGTTTTATATCTTGCATCTCCTCGTCTATCCATCATTAAACTGGAGTTTTATGATTTCCACCAACAAAATAGCCAAACAAGAAGCTTCACAAAAAAATATATGTGTTCTGTCGTCCTTTTTACATTAAACGCGTGAGTAAAAATCAATAATTCACCATAATGGCCTTTCTAAAGTTGAATTAGACCAGATACCCTTCATGAAATATACAAATTGCAAAAGCAGTTTCCTTTTCACATGTTTCGCGATAATTGGAATCTTATCAAAAACACTTTTTTCTACAACGGTCCATTTAACAACTTCTTTGAATGGAATTTTTGCATTCTGATTCTGATGACTACTGCACTGCACTCCATCCCATTTCTCATTTTTAAATCACCAGATTTTACTCGTTCGCAGATAAGATGTCATATCAAAGATCTAACAGGCTTGGATCAATGAGTGATTTAAGTCGGTGAAGATTTATGAGCTAAAGAAAGGCTTTCACAGAGAAGCTTTACACTTGTTCCCATCAAAAAACTTCTTCTCCAAGTATTATAAATATTAGTCAATCTCAAGACATCATTTAACAAAAAAAGTGAATCCGCGATGCTTCTTTAAAAAAAGATTTATAAAAAACATTTTGCTCTTGAAAGGCATGCATGGGTGGATGTGGATGGTTCCTTTTTTAGTTGTTGATGTTTTGCCTTTTTCCGTCACAAAAAGTGTGTTGCAATCTCAAACACGCGGTTTCCTTCCTTCCGCTTGACGAATCGACTGCCAAAATATACACAAGTGTGAAATTAAGTAAGTATCCCTATGTTTCAAAAATATTATCTCCATTCAAGAGCTTTAGGCTAAGAAAACATTCTCAACTTGTCTTCTGATTATATACATTTTCTTCTATGATTGTGTTACCATCCTGCTGGAAAAGAAGAAAAAATATGACGGAACATTAAAATAAAATGAAACATTTTGAAGAAAAAATTGTTCATAAATAAGCTTCCGTTGCAGATTGCTTCTCCCAGAGAGGAAGATGAGTTAGAATCTTGCTATTTTTTCATGTTCAAAGTATGAAAAGGCTCGTAAATTTGGAGATGTGCATTTTGTCAAATTTATAATCTTAAAAGTTGCATTTCATCAAAAGAATTTTTTATGAGATCGTATGCAAATGTAGTTGGTTGTGTAAGTATAAATGATAAATGGAAATGAAAGTTATGCAAGTCTGGTTAAAATATTTTCCATACAATTTATTTAATCCGATTGCAATTGAAACTGAAATTAATGTGATCATTTAGTATACCTATAAATTAGTTGTCATTTTATTTATTTACAAATCTTAATTAGAGAAATAGGTTAAACTGAAACTAATTAAAATACTTTTAGAATAAATTAAATCATTAAATACTAGATAGTTTTAAAGCAAAATTTTTGTAATAATATTAAGTTAAAAGCTATATGGATCACTCCACTCTACCAATATTTTACAGAGGCTTAGTCATACACTTCTCATATGGCACCTCCACAACGTTTGTGTAAGTATAAATGATAAATGGAAATGAAAGTTATGCAAGTCTGGTTAAAATATTTTCCATACAATTTATTTAATCCGATTGCAATTGAAACTGAAAGTAATGTGATCTTTTAGTATACCTATAAGTGAATTGTCATTTTATTTATTTACAAGTCTTAATCAGAGAAATAGGTTAAACTCAAACTAATTAAATACGTTTACAGTAAATTAAATCATTAAATACTAAATAGTTTTAAAGAAAAATTGTTTGTAATAATATTAACTTAAAAGCTATATGGCTCACTCGACTCTACCAATATTTTACAGAGGCTTAGTCATACACTTCTCATATGGCACCTCCACAACGTTGAACAACTTAAATCCAAAGGATTCCACTTCCCTCAAAAGGGATTTGACGAGCGCATTGTCCAACGTCTTCACTTTGGAGAAAATGGCCCAGTTCATTCCGTTATTTGGAAAGCAACGGACCACCAACGCCCATGTCTTGCCATCGGTATCCGCCACGTAAACGAACGAGTCCCCTGAAAAAAGAAAAAAAATATTTGCACTTATTCAGGCAGACTTTACTTTACACGAAATTTTTCAACTTTTTAAATCTCATTTTACGCTTACCATCATTATTTCGTCCATACTTGTCGTTACAGAACCACTTCGAGTTGGACTCGTCCCGTGGGGCACAAGCCAAGTTCCATTCTGCTCCAGTCCTAGGACACTTTGATTGAAGCATGATGGTTGCATCGGTGTTGTTTGGGGTGCCGCCTGGAGGGAGCTCCTTTACGTTGACTTTGATGCATGTTCTCCCCATGGAGGATCGTTTCATGAACTTTCCGTGCATGGTTTTCGCCATGTATCGGATCCAGTGTTTGCTCATGTATGGGAGGTGCCAAGTTCCTAATATCTGTAACGCAAGCAAAGAGTATATTAGGTATGCATATTAAGTAGGTACATTAATTATTCAATGCGCAATAAGGAAAATTGAAGTTCCATTTACCTCTTTAAGATTAACGTTTTTCAAGTTGGGTATTTTGGGGCACCCTTGTT
>JAHZMX010002800.1:0-13239 GCA_027743895.1 Seira musarum | reverse complement strand
TTTGTTCTCAAAAGGAAAAAAAATCGACCGTCCCAGACAGTCAGGAATCATTCGTTGAATGGATGATGATCAAAGTGCATACGACGTTTGCAAAAAAAGTTTATGATACGCTTTTATACATTCATGTTACTGTTACTCTTACATAAAAAGCGTGAAACAAAAAGTGACACATGCGAGCATGGTGAGCACGAACAAACAAAACGAACATGATAAAATGGTAATTTTACTTCATCTTGAATCTGAACAACTACCATATAGTCTATAGTAGACCCCATTATAACGTTTTCATTTGACGCAAACACAAGAAAAAAAGGAATAATGGATAGCTAATTCAAGTTTTAAATATTACGTAAAGTAGGTAATTTATGTTCTCATTTCACAGCTGAGGTGAGGAGATGTGAGATGAGGTGAGCTCATTCATGATATAAGAGTCACATTCCCATTAAAACTGATTCTGATTATGATTAGGTGATTACAGGTGTAAGCAGACGGGACCGGTATATAGCCAGCCCGAACCTGACTTTTTTTTTTAATAAGAAGCCAGGAGGACGGAAGATCATTCACATGAACGATGAATGGAATTACATAGTTTGCAAATTTGATTGAGCTCATAGCTACGCAAACCTGTTGGCTATATTTATATTTGTGCATGTCTCCGATGCATGCTGCACATCTGCACACAGCCAATATCCATCCTTTTTTCTCACTCTGACTGAGGCAGGTCAAGAGCCGGTACAAAACTGTTCTGTTCTGTGCTGTTTCTCCAATTCCATAAAAAAACGTGTAATTAGTGACGCTTAGGTAATAACGTTGCCTTGTCGGATGCAGATAAAAAAAAATGATTTCCCCGAATTATAATCACAATTATTATGACTATGACCTAAGTTATTGGTATTCCAAAATACTTAAGTGGGCTTATCAAAATCAAAATCAGTTCAATTCAATTGCAATCACAATTACAATTACCGCTGTTTACATAATGTTTACATTTCGTGTGTTGGTGGTGATAAGAGTTGTCAACATGACATAGCGTGTGTACGCATAGGTATTTAATGCAGTAGTAGTAAAGTAACAAAGTACAAAGACAATGAGACTGATACATAATCATCATGATGGAAAAGCGTGCTTTTTCCCTTCACAAAAGCATTAGCAATATAAACATATAATTGGTTGGCTTATGTAAAAAAAAACAAGTTTAAGCCAGGAAGGAAACCGCAAAAATTATATGAACCAAATGGAATGGCTCGATGCATGCACCGAACGAATGTAAAATTTGTGGAGTTTGGTCTCAGTCTGTTCGGGTTCACAAAATTTCTGTTTCGTCTAGTGCGCTATAGTTTAGCTATTGCTATTGTCATTGGATTTCGCATGTTGGAGTAGGATCACTTGCTAGGTGCATGCTTCTTAGTTTCGAAGTAAGAAAAAACTGGGAAAACGGCTACGATGAGTAATGTTGGAAACGGGGAATTTACATGTGGAATCGTACAAAATGGAAGTACATTAACGTTTTGTACTACTTGGAACGAATTTGCGGGGTTCAAATTCGAATGTAAACTGTAAACAAAAATGTGTTTCACGGAAATGCGATTTCATATCACTTGAGCAAAGTGGAAGTGGAGGAGTTACTACTTTGGGAGGAAAATAGACGATGACAAGTAAGGCAGGTTTGGTTCATGCACCGACCTCGTGGACCAGGCACAACGCAATGCTGGGCTTTCTCATCGTTATCGTATCGTATCATTATCCTGCAATTTTTTTCGGAGGGCAAAGTCTGCAGAAAAAAAAGAAAGAAATGGGATGTAATAGAGTATATGCAATATGCAAATTGACACTGTAATACACGTTGACTTTACGTCTTTAAATATTAGTTGGAATTGATTTGATTTGATGTGAATGATTTTTATCGTTTATCAATTTTTTTTACTTTACGGGGTCGGTAAAATCATAGACTCGACCATACAGTTCAGTCCATTCATTAATTGGGTAAAGATAAAAGATGATATGCATATTTGCTCTTACCTCTTCACTTTGAAACCAATGAATTCCAAAGGTGGGTTGTAGTTTATCATGCTAATAATAGGATCAATTTTCCAATTAATTGATGAAGGAAGACGTAATGGAATTTAAGCTAAGGTGTCAGTATTAAGTGATCATGTCGTCCTTCAACCATAACCTATCTACCTACATACGTACCTGTCCGTTGAGCATAGAAAGAGGTCTTTTAATAGCAAAAATGATGGAACTTAAAGACGTTTTTTTCTCGCGTAACATTACACCCAATTAGAATCATGACATGACAGACAGGTCATGATTTATGATTTATGCTACTGCAAAATATTCCAATCCATTTGATTATAAACCGGAATAATGCTTCAAGTGGACATAAAATGAAATCACATCGTCACATAACCACATTGTATTGTATTGTAGGTGAAAGGAAAGCAAATGAACAATGCAAATTGATTATATTATATCATTGCATGTCTACATCCAGTTGTTTGTCAATCTGATTGTCTCACATTACCCCAAATACTTTTATACGCAGATTTTTTTATTTCGTCCTTGCACTTTACTTCCTTCCTCCTTTCTGAAATTCGAAAACAATAAACAAGAGAAAGAAACAAATAAATTTCGTTCCAAAAAAATTCTGTTTTGTTCAAGACATTTTATTTTGGTGAAAAAAAACGGATGTAAAGATCAATCGTATTTGTATCGCAAGCTCATGTCATGAGATGAGTAGGCTTAAGACCCACTTTATACTGATCTATTTTATATGCATAGCGGAGCATCATATCATTATCATCATTGTCTCCTCTTTATATTTTGTAAACGAGTTTTTGACTTGACTCACTCTCTCGACTCGACGAAAACTATAGGTATTTCGTATGAATATGGCTATAGCTATATACGCTCTGCTATATAATCATCGTATCACAAGTAGTTCTGGACTGGAGACCCATCCAGTTCACTGTAAGTCAAGACGAAGAGGAAAAATGAAAATGTAGTTTAGTGATTCGTTCCGTAGAAAGTAGCGAATAGCGATAGTGATGCTTTCTGCTTATATAAAAGAGCGTGCTTGAAACGCTTTGGCTTCAGTGATTCTCTGACAGCTTTAGCGGAGAGTCGTATATTCCTGACCTGAAATCAGAGCAGGAGATTCACGTTTTTGTTTTCACAATTACAATTTTAATCACAATCACACAATAATAAAAACATTTTTAAATATTTTGTTCGATAGGAAAGAACAAGTCAAGTGACAATTGAAAATTGACAATTTACTTGATTCATTTTTTAATTTCCGTACAAGCACAAGTATTGCAAGAAGTCATTTAAATTTTCTGGAAAAGTGTTTAATAATTTCAATTCAAAATATTATCCGAATCCAGAAGTTTTTTTCGGGGGAAAATGACGATACGTCCTAGATTTAACGCTCCCATCATCGTAGTGTCCAACCGGCTTCCATTCATTCTCGTGAGGAAGGAGGATGGCAGCCTTGAGCGCAAGCACAGGTAAATAAAAAACAAAATTATACATTAATTTGCATTCCATAATAATTTGGATACATCATTTATGATAGCATATCTATATCAATATCAAGTTTCGTTAAATAACAAAGGTCAGGTTTTTTTCGTCAAGGTCGCCCACAAAAAAATGTATAGGAATTCGTTCATTAGGGAAAGCTGAGAAAGCTTGTTTTTACTTTGAAACGCAGTAGCATACAGCAATTTTATCTGTCTTCTTTGGATAAACAACTTTTAAACTTGAATTTGATTAATCTAATTGCATGATTGAATACTCGAAAAGAACTTTAATATTTGATTTTATTGAATGCAATACAAGCGATCGTTTGACGTAAAGATCTGTAACTTGCTTCTTCGTCCCAAAATAATTTGCATACGAGACAATTCAGGGTCGAATTTCCAGAATAATAACAAATAATGGATTATTTGGTCAAAATTAAAGTTGTTTTGAACTACTTTTCACTCTCATTTTACAAAAATATTTTTACTTGAAGCCATCGGCATTGACGGTTGTTGAAAATGATTTTCCTTTTGATCAACAACTTAAACGGGTCGAATGAATTGAGTCGATGTCGCCGGTTCCAGTCCAGTAGCTTATCAAAATTCATTTACGTCAGATGCAACAAGTCTGGAAAAATATTGAAATTTAATTAGTTTTTGTAGAATGAATTATATATTCATTGCATTCCGTTGCATATGCAATCCAGCACACCGATATTCCTTCCCAGAAATAACAAAAATTCGACAGCTTTTCAGATTATCAAGTAGGCAGATTAAATATTTTTGGAGAAGGATGCGAATAACCTCTGGTACATTTAAGTACGTAAGTAGGTAGCTCCTTGATTTCGGGTATTTTTTTCTGGTTCTGGTAAACATCACATTTACTTAATCATGTTAACATGCTCTCCACTCCAGTCCAGAAAAGTTCAGAGTTCAGAGTAAAACAAAACAAAAAAGTGTTGAACTGTCATTAAATGAAAATGATTATCATCATCCAGATTGATAAGTTCAAAACAAAAACAAAATTTCAAACAAAAAGACTAAAATTTATCAGGGTCCGTTTGTGTTTCACAAGAAAAAA
The DNA here is from genome assembly GCA_027743895.1 of Seira musarum. NCBI lineage: Eukaryota > Metazoa > Arthropoda > Collembola > Entomobryomorpha > Entomobryidae > Seira > Seira musarum. The sequence continues at coordinate 8,637 of JAHZMX010002800.1, read as the reverse complement.
AGCAGCAGCAGAGATTGAATATAAATTTGTTCTTATCAGATCCACTTGAGCTGTCAAATGCTTCTGCTGCTGACATTTTGACATTAAAATGGCGATAGTGATAAAAATGGGGTGTCTCGTTCGATCTCATAATTTCATAATATGCACACACGCTCCCTGTAAAAATGACGCAAACCGTTGAAAATCATTTCATTTCATACGTAATTAATTTTAATCTGATGGAGGAGGTCGAGTCCAATTGAATGACCAAATGAATCAATTTTTTTTCTAATCTTCCTTTGAGAAAATGTGTGGCTCAGTTGGATGCTGAAGGTCGGACTGATGCTCATCCCCTCATTTGGATTCATGATTATCAGCTCATGCTCGCCGCCACCACTGTTCGCAGAGTAAGTTTAACAAACACACATTCCATCACTTTTTTTATTGCTTAATCGCTTTTGAAGTGTCTGGAGAGCTTATTCCTTCCAAAAATATATATTTTTCGCTGAAACGCAATTCTTTCAAGGTCCAAGCAATTTTTTTCCTGGTTTTATGCAAATTACTTGGAAATACAGTATAAGTGTTGCATGGTATGGCATGATTATGATTATGATCCGAGAGAGAACAATGAAATGTGAACGACATACAAACATCTCATTCATTTTTTGATGCAGTTGAGCTTGGATTTTGGGGTTTAGGGTTGGGCTGGACCATGTTTTTCCTTTATCATTTTCGTTTTAATCAATTTTATCAGTTGTCAAAAGCGTGATTTGTGATTTTATAAGAACTTAATCAATCCAGCAACAGAGAAACATGGCACACACCATAACCATTACCAAAATTATTTAACACCAATTTTCTCTCCTCATTCATTTCTTTATGAAAGGAAAATTTGCTAATTAAATTTTTGAATGCATTCGATATTCGAAAGAAAATTCCATCCCATCTTTCGTTGCATTGCATTCTCTGTTTAGTTTGGATATGTATTGGTTACAGTATTGGTAACGCCATTTCTTTTTCCTTCTCATTTCACTTGACTTGTTTACAACTTTTTTGCTCTACTCTGCACTGGACAAGTAAACAAGATTAGCAGACAAAGGAATGCCATTATATAAGAAAAAAAAATATTTAGGTGAATGTGTCTGTCTGAAAAAAATAATGAACATAATAACATCAATCCTATTCGAAAACCCGGAACGGTTCAGTTCAGTTCAATCTGCTCTGCTGCATCGTCAAAAAATAACTTATGCTTTTTTCGAACATGAATCATGCTGTGAACACGTGAACTGAACAAAGTTTATTTACACACAAGCTCCTCTTTTGGAATTGAGTGCATGGTATCCGGTCAAGTTAATAACCACACAAGAAAGTAGAGTACTATACTTCCCTAAAGATAATTTGTTTTTTGCTGATTTTGCTTAACTGGTTCATACCACCATAAAATGTATTTTCCATACACGTGCCAAACATGCATATTTTTACTTAAAAGCTTCTTTACTGCCATTTTCCAAAATGACATAATTTTATTTCCGTATTGTTACAGGTGGCGGAAGATGAAGGTCTGCGATGCAAGCTGAGCTTCTTTTTGCACATCCCATTCCCCTCTTGGGACATTATGAGGATCTTTCCATGGGACGATGAGATTCTTGAGGGAATTCTTGGTAAGAAAATTTCAAACTTCTTTCCTGTTTTTTTTTTTGCAAAAAAAGAAATGCATAAAAACAGACCCATAAAAATTGTTTGAAAACAGTTTCGAATCTAAAGGTCGAATCCATCGTTTTTATTAGACAGTGCATACTTTCACCAAGAAAGAATGTTCCCAGACAGACAACATTTCTTTATTTTTGCAGACTTTTTCCTTGAAGGTTTCGAAAAAAACAAACAAACCTTATTTCATAAGTTTAGTGAAGCGAATAGATTTAGAATCAAAATCAAGTTTGAGATCAAGTTCATAAGTACCAAAGTCAAGCAAAGCGAAGCCGAAATATTTTATATAGAACATTCGGGTTGTAATTTCGATTGACACGTGAAGCGCTATATCGACAAGTTTTATCAGAGAAAACAAAGCAGGGCATGAAAGCACGCAATAAATATTTTCAATTACTACTTGTTACACAACACCATATTTTTTTAAACAAAATTATTATCATCATCGTTGAATCGAATTTAAGTCGGTTAAAACTTTAGTTAAAAATAGCTTATCCTAATTTGCCAATTGCTGACTAAATACCAAGAGATAAGGTTTGGGATGATGTTGAAAACGTGATATTTTGCAATAAAGTAGATTGATGTTGGGCATACCTATTCTACATATTCATGTCGGGTCAAACTAGGTTGGGGCATTATGTAACTACAACACATCACAACTTAGGCATATTTTATGAAATTTTAATGATATGATGACTCAAAAATTTATTTACCTAAATAAATAATTATAATTTTTGTTGTGTTTAGGATGCGATCTGGTTGGCTTCCACATTGATGACTACTGCTTAAACTTCTTGGATTGCTGCCAACGTCGTCTGGGATGTCGTGTGGATCGTAGTAGATTCCTTTGTGAGTTGGATGGAAGGACAATTCACGTGAAGTCCTTACCAATCGGAATCCCGTATACACAATTCGCTGATATGAGTCGTAACGCACCGAAGGTCTTGAAAGAGAAGGATCAACAAATCATTTTGGGAGTGGACAGGTTGGACTACACAAAAGGTCTTGTGAACAGAGTGAAAGCATTCGAGAAGTTGTTGGAGAAGCATCCCGAATACATTGAGAAATGCATCTTACTTCAGGTACACAATCATTGAAATGTAAAATGAACTAAGTAGGTATGTATTAATTGAAAATAATTAACAATTGAAATTAATTAATTTTTCAAAATTGTTTGTAGGTTGCAGTTCCATCGAGAACGGATGTGAAAGAGTATCAAGCGTTGAAAGAAGAGATGGACCAATTGATTGGTCGTATCAATGGCCGCTTTTCCAAACCAAACTGGTCTCCAATCCGTTACATTTACGGCTGCATCTCGCAAGAGCAATTATCAGCCTTTTACCGAGACTCTGCAGTTGCAATGGTCACACCACTCCGTGATGGAATGAATCTTGTCGCGAAAGAATTTGTGGCGTGTCAAGACCTGAGTGACCCTGGAGTGCTCATTTTGAGTCCATTCGCTGGTGCTGGTGGTAAGTACAACAAAAAATTACAAAAACAAAATTTTTTTGTACTAAATAAAATGCATAAGTGCAGTTGTCTTCATTATTATTATTTTTTTGTCGTGCAGGAATGATGCAAGAAGCATTGATCGTGAATCCCTATGAAATCGAAGAGTTTGCAGATAAATTGCACCGAGCTTTGCAGATGCCTTTTGATGAAAGGCTTTTGCGAATGAAGCATCTCCAAAGGAGAGAGCAAGCAATGGACGTGACATACTGGCTCAATTCATTTTTAAGCGCTGTGGGTATTCTCCCAACTGATACAGCTTATCAGAGCTCCACCACCACAAAAATGGCTCCATTGACTATCGAGGACTTTGATCACTACTTATCCGACTACTTGGAAGTTGACGATGTGAACAAGGCAAAGCTGAGCTTGATCTTAGACTATGATGGCACACTTGCCCCTATCGCACAGAAACCCGAATTGGCATTAATGCCAGAAGACACGAAGCACATTCTGAGCAGACTCGCCACCTACTCTGATGACATCAGCATTTGTGTCATCTCTGGAAGGAGTCTAGATAATTTGAAGGAGATCATTGGAATTGAGGGAATCACCTACGCGGCCGCTCACGGACTTGAAATTCTCAGCCCCGATGGCACAAAGTACATCCACCCAATCACAACGGAACATGAAGAGAGAATATCGAAACTTTTGAAAGCTTTACAACAGGAAGTGTGCAGACACGGTGCTTGGATTGAGAATAAAGGTGCATTGCTCACATTCCACTACAGAGAGGTTCCCACACGTCATCTGAGGGAAACCCTGATTTCCAGGGCAACAGAAATCTTCATTGAGAATGGTTTCCAACCTCATAAGGCTCCAATGGCTTTGGAAGCTAAACCGGAAGTAAAGTGGGATCGTGGCAGGGCCTCTATCCACATTCTCCGTACGACATACGGAGCAGATTGGTCTGGACGAGTGAGGGTCGTATATTGCGGGGATGATCAGTCAGACGAGGAAGCAATGCAAGCCTTATCCGGAATCGCTGTCACATTTCGGGTATCATCCATGCCGAGCACGAGAACCAGTGCGAATTACAGACTGAAGAATCCCGAAGAGGTTTACTTGATGCTGAGGTGGTTGGAAATGAAACTGTCGTTGAGACGGTCTCCCTCTCCAACAAGCCCCACGAGACTGAATCGCCACTCGGTTTCGTTCGATGACACGAGTGATGATGAGATGAGGAGACTCCGCACGAATTCCAGAGGTAGAACGCAAAATATTTACAAGACTTCGGTGAAAATAAGAACGAAATCTGAGACTGGCATGGTGGCACTGCCACGCAGAAGTAGTCCTGAAGCTTTCCCCTTAGAACTCCCTCCATCTCCTCCAAATTTCACTGGTGTCTCGCTCAACAGACATCTATAAATTAAAAATTACATCATAAAAACTATATATTTTATTTGCTTGAAAACAGTATCCTTTTTTGTGCAAAACAAACATACCTTTACTTAACGATTTATTCAATATTTTTTAGGATCATTTGGCAAACTCGGTGCATAGGATAGGATAAGCATTCGCGACATGGACAACCTTCTCCAGAAGCGTTGCATGTTGCTCATAATTTACATTTTAATTTTTTTTGCACGCGCATAATTTAAGATTGCACCCGTTTTGCAAAAATTAAATTAATAGTTATAGTCACGTATTTTTAAGATTATAGGTTTACATGTTAGGTTTTTATTCTCAGAAAGATCTGCATGCAAAATAGCAATATCAATAAATTAAGTACGAGTAGGAGTTGTGTGATATCATTTAAAAAATTGTATCAGTATCTATGCATGACTTTTTATTACTGCATAGGAATGTAATGTACTTAAGTACTTTTTTTGACATTTTCTGGAGTTTTAGGGAGACATTAAGGTTATTTTGCATGCGCTCCTAGAATTAATGTACAAGGACCCAACTTACTCGTTACCGTGATGGAGTGTAGGAGAAAAGCAATCAAGTAAATTGTATTTAAAATAATGAATTCCTATGTATTTTTGTGTAATAATGAATGAATCAAGGATCCAACTTACTCGTTACCGTGATGGAGTGTAGGAGAAAAGCAATCAAGTAAATTGTATTTAAAATAATGAATTCCTATGTATTTTTGTGTAATAATGAATGAATTTTGATAATAAAACCTGAACAATTTAAAAGAAATTGAAGTGCTGGAATTTCCTAGAATTTCATTTGCATTTGTGATCAACTCGGATGAACTTTGAAAAAAAATGGAACACCTTTTCATTTGGTCAATATACATGACTTTTGGAATTTCTCAAGTCACCCCGATCCCCTACCCTTTCCCCATGAAAAACAGGACGATAGTTGAGCAACTCAACTATGACCTGGAATTTTCCAAGGATATTGCATCCGTCTTAACTGAAGCCACTTTGGAGTCCGATTGTGACGGAAACGTGTTCATTATCGACGAAGGGATGTTCAGACTATCTGGACTACATGCTCCATCAAATGAGCGAATGGGCGCCTCCTGGAGAGTGTCAAATAATATTTTTGAAACATCAAATGATCCGAATATCATTCGTCAAGCTCTCCGAATATATTAGGACGTCAAATGATCTGAATATATATAAATCATTTGACGTCCAAATCTTTCGGACGGTTTGACGTCTAATATTTTCGGATTCGGCTCATTTGATTGTCTCCCCCTCCAGTGCTCCTGGTGACGTATCAAGATTACGACAAAATTGGGAATTCTGAGGTGTGGACCACCTTCCTAGCTTGGAAAAAGAGGCCTTGTTCCATTGTCTTTGTGTGCGATCTCATGAGGGAGAACGAACAATTCTTCGTGGACGACACAATTGGAACTCCTAGAGTCACAGACGAGGACGACATTGGACACCTAAAGCTTCCCAAGTTCATTGAAAGCACTGATCAAGTCCTCTACTTCACGGATTACATGTACATGTTTGACTATGCGAATATAAACGGAAGTAACAATAATTTTACCCAAACTGATAATCATAACAATGCAGTAATAACTCCGATCACCGACATGAACGATATTCAAGGGAAGATCTTGAAATGAGGTGTGGACCACCTTCCTAGCTTGGAAAAAGAGGCCTTGTTCCATTGTCTTTGTGTGCGATCTCATGAGGGAGAACGAACAGTTCTTCGTGGACGACATAATTGGAACTCCTAGAGTCACAGACGAGGATGACATTGGACACCTGAGGCTCCCAAAGTTCATTGAGAGTACTGATCAAGTCCTCTACTTTACGGATTACATGTACATGTTTGATTATGCGAATATAAACGGAAGTAACAATAATATTACCCAAACTGATAATCATAACAATGCAGTAATAACTCCGATCACCGACATGAACGATATTCAAGGGAAGATCTTGAAACAAAGTGGAATCCTCATGCACATTGTCGTGGAGAACCGTTCTGATGACGAGCCAGAAGCGTTGATGCACGTGTACTCGGTTTGTGGCTACTGTGGGAATTTGTCCAAGTGGCAACAAAGAGATTTAGGATACTGGCAAAGGAACAAAACGCAATTTGGAAAGTTTTTCCATGTCTTTGAGGATTTCCATAAGCTTTCATTCAACGATACAAACTTGAGTATTGGGTATTTTAACCACCCACCCCATTTCAGTTGCATCTCGGACAAGACATCCAACTTGAGTTTGAGCGTGGAGGAGTATGAAGATGATGAAGGTTTCTATTCCAATGAGATGCCCACTACATGTGAGGGGGTTGAATGGGAAATGATTTCGCAAATGGAGGAATCCCTTCATTTCACCACGACTTGGATAAACCTTTCGAATCCGGAGCCAGGCCAAGGGTACTTGGGGGAGGCGAGTAATATCTCGAACATGATTGCCTCCTTCGAAGCAGAAAAAATTGACTTGGCCGTAGGAGGGATCTCAGTGACTCCTAAGAGGATTATGTACGTGGATTTCTCCAGTGTCTTTGCAAACGATCCAATTGTCTTCGTTGTTGAGAAAAAGAGCGACCTCTTTGCTTTGGGAATTTGGTTGGCGTTCAATCCAGAAATTTGGCCGTTAATGTTCCTCCTAATCGGCATAATTTCTTTGCTCTTCCACATTATCATCTACCAATACACTTTGGAGCCACCAAAGAAGCTTCATGGGAAGTGGGCAATGAGCACATTCCTCAACGAAGAACCACGAAAACCAATCCACGTGGCGATATTTGAAGCTTTGGAGATCACAATGCAACCTTTGATAGGTCAGCCCCTGAGCACTTCTCAGATTACCCACAGGCCTCGAAGGCTACTTAAACTCCTCCTGACCATTTGGTGGTTCTCTTGTTTGATCATTTCAACCTTGTACAATACGAGTTTAATCACAAGCCTGATCAACCCAATCTCTCCAAAAGAACCGGAGCAACTCCAAGACCTCCTGGACTTTGGTTACATGTTCAAACCAGCGGGGAAACAAGGGGCATTCTTCGAGCTAGTCAAGGGAGTGATTGACCACCTTCCAGATGAAGACGGAGATGAGGATCAAAATGCCCCGGTGGTAACCACCTCGAAAGAGGAGAAGAGAACGGTGAGCCTAATCAAACAAATCAGTGACCGGTTGCTGAAGGATGGATCTCGACCATCATCATCCTCCAATGTAGCCTACGTCATAGAAGAATCTGCTGTAAAGGGGATCAAATGGGAGAAGAAGGAAATAGGCTTTTCCCAAATTAAAGTGATTCGAGAAAGATTGTTCCTTACCACTTACGCGTGGCCGACACAGAGACATGCACCGTTCAAAGAAAAGATTGATTCAGCTTTGGGAAGATTAAATTCCGCTGGACTTGTGGACTATTGGTATCAACAAATTGGACATGGGGATAATAAGGAGACGAGCTCGAGCTTCAAGTTGAGGGAGAAACTGGGGCAGATCAATTTGAATATGCAGGTGCTGCAGGGAGCCTTCATCTTTTTGATTTTTGGACATGGTTTCGGAGCTCTTGTATTTGGGGTAGAACACTTGACAAAGCGCTACAGGTTCCGATTTTTCACGAAACGGGAGATTTTCGGGTTTTGTATGAGGGTCATGGGCGAATTGAAGAAAGTTTATTTGAAGCACTTTGCCTCGGAGAATGAGGATCTTCAGTTGAGGCGTAAGAAGAATAGGATGAGATTCCGGGGCGTTGTGAGAACCGTGACCAGCTTTAAGAGAAAGGATAACATTCCCTACTTAAAATGAAATAAATTCCCAGACTAATTTTTGATCCGCTCCGTAATAAATCCTTTCGGAGACGGACGTTACAAAACAAAAAATTGCAAAGCTTTCATAACACGAATTTACAAATAAAGCTTTAAATAAAGTGTAAATATGTAGCTGGTGGTGATGATGATAAAATGTTCGGTATTCGGTTTAATTAGTTTCGGTTGGAGTCTCTAAAGTTCCATAAACTGTGACAGTAAAAAAGTTTCAAAACGTCCACTGCGGTTTAGTGGTTAAAAAT
>JAHZMX010002799.1:0-22735 GCA_027743895.1 Seira musarum | reverse complement strand
ACAAGGAGAAAATCCATACATTCAGGGAAATGGTGAATCAGAGAAAGCGGAAACGCAAGGCAAAGGAAAAAGCTTTGAAGCGGGCGTTATTGATGGTTTGATTATTCGTGGTACCAATTGCATATAACGTAGATAATGTATGTTCGAAATGAGTAGGTATTCAATATTAATTTAATGTTTAAGTTAAAATAAGCCCCATGTCGATCGTTGTTTTTTACCATTGTCAAAATAAAAGAAAAAAAATAAATGCAACAAAGTTCTGGGGAACAATCGGGAAGTATATTGCATTCTTGCTCATTTAATTGCACTAAAATCTCATATTCACTCGTAGACCCATATTATAATAGCAAGTTTTTCAAACGATTTTATTGACTGCAATAGCGCGTCGCAAAGTCTCCAAAACAAAACTGGTATGAATAGTTTGTCACTTGTTTACATCTTATGTGAAAGCTATTAGACAAACTCACGATCAGACGGAAGGACGGGACACTATTAATTTAGTTGATTTCCGACGAAAGTTTTCATTTTCATTGCATTGTATTGCCGTGTCAGCTTTCTCATGAATGCGAATTTAAATGTTTGTTTTGCCTTTTTGCATTGGTCAAGGGTGGCGCTCAGTTAATTCATTACATACGGCTTGGCGAATGTAAATGTTCTTCATTTATTGCATAATAGCGTAATGTAATGTAACACGAGTGATAGATCGAAAAGACTAGGAATTTCATTTCTTGGGTTTTGTGTTTTAGTTTGAGGAAATATATTTTCTGCAAAGTTGAACAAATATAATATACGTTGACTATTCAATAAAAGCCTTCAAATTAAAATATATTATGGCTGTCCCCTTCTTTTTCTCCGGAGAAGAGATTAAAAATGAAAACGAGATGTTTGAATCAAAAGAGAATTTCAAAATACCAGCTGGTCGTTTCCACTCTCAACACGAAGACGTCACCACTGGAAGACGGGAAGGACAGCAGCCACTAACGGTGATCAAGCAATAACTGGATGCTGACTCCGAAAGGGGAGGACACGTTCAAGGTTTTCATATTTCGGGTTCCCGACCACGACTACCACGCTTAACACCAATCGCGCAAACCCTGAAAACAAACTTTTTGGAACGATCTGATGAACGAGAACGAAGTTATATGCGACAGCGACAACACACAACGGCACTGGATAACTATACCAACCGCGGCTCAGGCTCAAACCCGCCTCCCCCACCGTTACGAAGAGTTCATAATGAAGCTACAATTGATGGTGTCAACGCTCCGCCGTTTGCAACTTTGTCATCCCTGCAAGAGTCTCCGCGGACTGTTTATATCAAGCTGGGCAATTATAATGAGTACTGTGCCTCAATACTAGCGAACCTCCGAACACAAGATTATGAACTGAAGGACGCCACATTGTTTTGCGAAGGCAAATCTATACGGTGCCACAAGATGGTCCTTTCAATGAGTTCTATTTATTTCGAAACGCTGCTGAAGGAAAATCCCAATCCTCATCCAATTTTTTTCTTCACTGATATGAGTTTTCAAGAAATGAAGGCACTTGTTGATTTCATGTACGGGAATGAGATAACGATTCACCCAGAGAAACTCCAGTCATTTCTACGAGTTGCGGAACGGCTTAAAATTAAGGGCTTGGAACAGGCAGCCCCTCCACCTGGAAATGGAACAAGTTATGTACGTTGGATTCTTCCAGAGACCTACGATTATACAAATTTAGGACGGATTGTTGGAACCGGAGGTGCCCGACTATGGTAAACAAATCAGTTGAAGAGCTTAAAGTAGCTTACAGACGTACTTATTTATAAACAAAACTTAGCTAATTTTGAACTTTACATCAGTTCCAGGGATGGCTCCGCAGCTTTGAGAAAATGCTCACCGTATGACGTTAATGGAATTGCTTATCAACTTGAACCAAACGTTCCTCGGACCCGGACCCCCGCATTCAAATGCAATTCAAAAATTACAGCTTCAACGCGTATCAGTTCAGCAGCAGAACTTCATACCCACTCAACTCCCACGTTGGGACGAGAAGAAACTCCATCGCATGCAATCCCAGTGCCAGTCGCTGATAGTGAGATCTCAGGCCCATCTGAAGCGAAGCGAATGAAGCCACAGCTACAGAGTTATCGAATTCAAAGACGACCTACAACGAGAAGTATTTCGCGTACGAACGGTACCCTCGGCACTAATAACGACGTGAGTAAAACGACATCAGGATTAATAAGTCGAAATAACACAAATGATATTTCGGGCTCGATAAGCAAGGAAGGGAATAGGAATGATATGACGGATAAATGTAGCGAGCCTTCTAACGACACGGAAGAGCAGTACGTCGCATCCCTTTCACATTGTACCGTAACAAGAATTAATTAAGTTTGAAGAAGGCTGATCATTTCTACAGATTTTAAGTATATTACACAATACGGAGAATCAAGATGATAAATGATAATTAAATAAAGTGAGATTGATTTTTTGTTTAGTGCATTATTTATCTATATATATTTTGTAAAACAAATATCAAGTTCATTTACGGGAATAAAATCAATTTTTACCTTCAAGCATAGTCTGTATTCTATATTAGCTCAAAAACCTTATCTTATCACATGAAGTTTCCCTATTCTCCCGCAACACCACCGCCGAGACTGGCTTTAGTACCTCCAGTCCCAGTGGTCAACCCTCGTGAAAATGTGAGAGGAGCAGAAGCTGGAGTAGTACCTCCACTTCCACTGACCTTTGGCTTTCCGTCGTGACTTTCTCTTGTTTGTGCAGGTGCTGGAGTTGGCTGTCTGGGTTTAAAATCTGGAGGAGGATTTGGTGAGAGGTACGGATTATTCTTAATCTGTCTTATGTAATGGGCAAACACTCCTAGACTCTGTGGATTAGTCAGTGGGCGCGGTGGAGGCGTTGGTTGCGTTTTCCATGCTTCGTGATATTCTCTCTCGGTACTTGTCTTCGCCAATAATGAAGTGCACCACAGCCAGTCGCAAAACAAGAGCTGAAAATATAAAACATTCCAATACNCTGGAGTTGGCTGTCTTGGTTTAAAATCTGGAGGAGGATGTGGGGAGAGGTACGGATTATTTTTAATCTGTCTTATGTAATGGGCAAACACTCCTAGACTCTGTGGATTAGTCAGTGGGCGTGGTGGAGGCGTTGGCTGCGTTTTCCATGCTTCGTGATATTCTCTCTCGGTACTTGTCTTCGCCAATAATGAAGTGCACCACAGCCAGTCGCAAAACAAGAGCTGAAAATGTAAAACATTGCAATACATATTTGAAAAAATGTGTAATTGTTTAAGCTTAAGCTCAACCTCAAAATGCAAATTTTTCTCTTGCTGCCCATGGCACAATTTTGGGAACAATACGTTAAAAACATCGATGACATCCTGAGCTTCAATATTTTCAAAATGTTGGTATTTCCGCCTATAAAGTAGATACAACTCAATAAATAATTAGAATTTCACAAATAATTATCCTTTTCAATCTTTTCATATCAGAAAACACAAGAATTAGCCTAAATGAAATTTTTCACACCATCATGGTAATTAATTTGTAACTTACGGAACAGGAATGCATTTGTAATCATCCGCCCACAAGAAAGGTGTAGATGGTAACTCGTCTTTCGAAAACATGTGACCCTCTTGTGTGAACTCGGACATTATTTGTGCCTCTTCCGCACCTTCAACTTGGTCGGGCATTATCGTTGTCTTCCGTTTGGACTTTCTCTTTTCAAGTTCATTCGAAACTTTAAAAATGTGAAGAATGAGATTAAAAATTACGAAGGATTGCATTTTTTCATATGAATTCAAACATTAAATATTTTAAAATATATGTACATTCAATTTCCTCTTTGCATTGATCTTGATCTGAAGAATCCTTGCAGATATTAAGCAGTCTCATAGTGGTTTCGCTCTTTATCGCTTGGTCTCCCAGATATTCACTTTGTAGCTTATCATCAGACTCATCATCTGAAAAATGTGTTTCCGGCTCGGCAAACTTTCGACGAAAAGACTCAAACAATTCTTCAAGGTCGGAGTTTAGTGAAAGAGGCTCAGGCGAGCGATGCCACCACAGCACATCCTTCGGATTCGGGAAGAGTAGGTGGGGCAAGGAGGATCTCAGAAATTCTGTCCCTTTAAGAACCTCGCGGCCCTTGATTCCTTTAAATGCTTCATACATATCAACCAACGCAGGTAGAGGTTGAGGAACCACGGGTAAATTTTCTCCTGGAATTTTAAAGTAATTTTAATCTCACTTTTCCCCAAAGGGAGTCGATATTGCAATATGTAATTGTGAAATGCAAATACCTGCTCGTCGCTTTAAGCAAGGGAGCAACNTCGCGGCCCTTGATTCCTTTAAATGCTTCATACATATCAACCAACGCAGGTAGAGGTTGAGGAACCACGGGTAAATTTTCTCCTGGAATTTTAAAGTAATTTTAATCTCACTTTTCCCCAAAGGGAGTCGATATTGCAATATGTAATTGTGAAATGCAAATACCTGCTCGTCGCTTTAAGCAAGGGAGCAACTTTTCATTAATAAACCTCTCGAAACATTGTGCAATGGATATGGGGGATTCAAAGAACTCGTCTTCTTCATCTTCTCCTTCTTCGTCATCCTCTTCTTCATCGTCATATTCATCACCTTCCTCCTCAGACTCTTTCAATATCATACGTGACATTATATAAATTGCAAGCACACAGCACGTAACCCGTGTGTAAAAATGCAATTAAATACCTTCATTTTCAATTGGAGGAACAATTTTATCAGGTCCCGCTGCTTCGACAGTTTCATTGGACTCGGCTGACGACAACTCTTGATGAACTTCATGGGGAGATTCATGATGAAACAGACTCTTTGCCCTTGATTTTCGCATCGATTTTTTCGGTTGATGATGCGTCTTACTTTTTCATTAGACTCTGCTGACGACAACTCTTGATGAACTTCATGGGGAGATTCATGATGAAACAGACTCTTTGCCCTTGATTTTCGCATCGATTTTTTCGGTTGATGATGCGTCTTACTACTTCCTTGTTCTGCCTTCATCATTTCTGCAGTTTTACTTTGAGCATGTGGCCTGTGCATCACTGATTTCGTTCTGTTCGTCTTCGCATTATCGGTTCCTTCTTGCTTCTTATTTTGCCCTTTCTTGTCTGCGGGTTGCATCATGCTTTCTTTTTTGTGACGATGGCTTGACTTTCCCTTTAAAATCGCTGTGGGTTCTACCAATTCTGTGATTGGAATTTGACTTCGATCGGAGAGTTTTCGATCTCGAGCTCGGAGTCGTCGACGCCGAATTATTAATTGTCTTTTGTGTTCGTCATAGGAAATCCCTGAATTTAGGGTGGTCTCTGAAATGGCAACGTCTTCTGCAATAAATAGTCTATCGGATTCACTCAGCCGCTTTCTTGGAATCTCCACGTAGTATGCAATGGAAGTTGCAATAATGGCTTCCAAGAACTGTATAAGAATTTGGAGGACGTTATTTCAACGAAAGTGGCTACGTTGAATTAAAAATTCATTGCAGTAGGGTTTAAAAGTTTTTGTGCTGTACCTGCCACAAATAAACCGGTTCAAATGGATTATGCCTCGTTTGAAACGAAATCGGAGGAGTTTCGCCTGAAAACAGTGAAGTGAAGAATTTCAGTTAAAATTGAAACCTTCTTGAAATAAGAATATATTTCATTTGAGCTTACACCAAATCTTGTCGTAATAAGCCATTGTGACTTCATCAAATAAGCCATCACAATCTCGAAGGAGTAGCCACAAACCAAATCTTGTGACTGGATTTACCCCATCAAGTGTCTCAGGCTTCTCCAGTTTCCCACGCATATGCACTGTCTCATCTAAAGTCGTGTAGTCTCGATGATGCTGTATGGGATTGTCCCCCAATCTTCCCTCTGCAATCGCTGGATAATGCTCGTCCCCCACATGCAACTTTTTACGTTCGGATTGGTTAACATAACCAAAGGTTTTCTTTAAGTAGGCTGGATATAATCCATGATTCCCATACTTTTGACTGAATTCTCCAGCACGGTGGTACAAGATTCGTAGGAAAGGGAGATAGCTTTAATTATAAGGACGATTACATTAAAGATAATAGTGGATTTTTACTCTCAAATATTACAAGGCTTTTTACCGCTTGACTATCTCCGACAAAATTTCTTTGTTATCCTTGTTTTCATTAAGACTTAAACTGAATCGTGCTGTAAGCCAATCTGTCAATCCTTCAAAGTCACATTCATAAGTTGGTACATGCAATGGAACTTCAGAGCCTCCGAGAAGTGTTCCAGCTCGAAATAGCCCCATGATAATATCCCCCGCAGGATTAAGAAACATTCCTTTTCCATGTCTCTGTCCGTTTTTCCAACCACCTTCATAAACTGATCCACATGCATAAATCATTTTCCCAACACCCTCCCTCTTTCCTAAAACCCAATCTCCTTGGTACACATGCCTCGTTGGAAAGTGGTTCGTTGTTGAGGATCTTTCTAAGTACCAAATGTGCTTTCCATGACCATGAGGAACTCCGTCAAGCCAGCCACCTTTGTAAACTTGTCTTTCTTTAAGCCATATCATGATTCCATAACCATTTCGACAGCCATTCTCCCAGTTGCCAATGTATCGATCTCCTGTCGCATACTGTCTCGTCCCAATTCCTTGTGGTTGTCCTCTTTCCCATTGCCCTTCATAATAATCGTTATCATCTTCTTCTGGGTCGTACCACATTTTCCCATGACCGTGGGGTAAACCATCGAGCCATTCTCCAGCGTAGGTGTGACCATCCGCTGAGGAGTAGATGCCCCATCCGGTGCGAATTCCCTCGATAAAGTGTCCCTCATAAACTGATCCGTCAGGCCAGTGGATGCTTCCGGGGCCGTGCATCAAACCTTGACTAAATTCTCCCTAAAAAGGTACAATTAAATATGAAATGATTCGTCTGGAAAAAAGGACGATTTTGATTTTATCATCTCTTATTTTAACCTGATATACGGTCCCGTCCTGCCAAGAATATCGACCAGGTCCTTGAAAATACCAATCATGAAAATTTCCTGTGTAAACATTTTTTGTTTTGAAGATGACTCTGCCGTAATCCACTTTCTTTCGGTAATGCTTCTCATCAGCCTCAATAAAATATTCTCCAGAGGTGACGGGCTTTCCATCATCCCCTTTTGGAGGTGACGATAAGACTTCTAACCTGTGTAATAATGGCATCAAATAAAAAAATTGGAATTTAAAATTTTCCAAATTTTATTCGTCTTGTCTTACGAATCGACAATATATCCCATTGCAAAAAGTTCATCAAAAAATGAAAAACGTTTCTTCTCCAATTCAAAAAGTTCTCGCCATGAATTATCTGTTTTTTCATCAATTGCATAAGCTCTTAAATGTATTTCTGAAAGAATTCCTTTCACCAAGTTTGGATGTTCTTTGAAGGTTGAAGAGACAATGTCTTCAAAACTTATAGATTTCCCCATTTTCTTCTTTTTCGGATCAAACTTGACGTTTGTAAACTTCTCATCGAAACAAAGAGACAGATCTGGTTCCGAATGATATCCTCTTAGCTTGTAGACTCTACTTGGCGTTTCAAATGTCTCCTTGATTCCTTCACTGATACTTTCCCACATTTCCCTGAGAATTTGTGATCTAGACTTGTCCAAGTCCTTGAGTTCCTCTTCTTCTTCTTCCGAGTCGTCCAAATAATTCCCGTAGAGATCATCTCGAGACTCGCCGATAAGAAAAGTCTCTTCTCCTTCACTTTTCTCAATGATATCGATTTCCCCCTGATCCCCCTGTTCGAATGAAAAGGAATGTTCCGATTCTGTTTGCTTTTCATCCTTGTTTATGGAGGTGTCTGACTGTTGTTGTGGTTGTTGTTGCTTCGCAGAAAGTCGTGCCAGGGTAGTCAGAGTGGTCCTCACGTCAGGGTTTGTAACTCTGAAAAATTTAAATCCTTTGTTAAAAATGAAGCCAGGTTTCCTGAACTTTTGTGAAAAGTGCTAACCTAAACATCTTTGCAATTGGGTCATCATCGCTTTTGAAACTGCTTGACGCAGCCGCAGAGTTTGCGTCTGACTTTTGGGATTTGCTATTCACACTTCCAGAGTCAATGCTTCCTCTCGCATCTACCCGGCTGGAAATTGATACCTTTCGACCTTTTTTGGTAGGATTCACAGCACCTTTTCCTGCACTACCACCGCCGCTAGATTTTCGTTTGCTTGTGTCGTTTTCCATTGTGCTTTTTTAGTTCGTTATGTAAGGGAATGTCTCAACTTTTGTTGGTGCAAAATGAAATCTTCGTCGATTAATGCTTTGGGCTACAAAGTATCGTAATAAATCGTAATATGATTTAAAGTCATAAATTGAGAGTTCCTTCCATAACCATGGTTGATAGTGTATGACGAACTATAAATTAAATTATGTAAAAATTAGCGCTATGAATGTATACTGACTAATTTTTATTTTTATTTCCGAAAATTTGATAATATCACAATCACAAAATTAAGTTGATTATATAGACGAAATATTGAACATTGAGGATCCACTTGTCGAGAATAAGTAATTAAGTAAATGAGTTTAAGAGCGTAGGTGTGCAGCACAATCACACTTTATCACACCAGTAATTAAGAAAAATTAATTACTGCCGAATTTCGATCGGCATAAATGTAGGTCGTTAATAACACTTCAAAGAGAAAAGGTTAGTGACAATTCCCGCACTTGGGATGACAAGGCTTTCCTTTAACTTTGCACCGACAACCACCGGAGGTATCACCTAAATTATTTAAATCATTCGTATGAATTATTTGGGACTGCTACATGTATGCGTATATGTATGAATTTGGCGTCCTACCGTGCCCTTTGGGTCCCCAACGTGGCCCTGAAATAAAATAAATTATAATATAAATCCCATACCTTACTATTTTTGGGTCACATAACTACTTCTCAAACTTACCACGGGTAATCCAACAAATCTCAGTTCTACAAGCAGCGCACTGGACCCAATCGCAGCCAGCAGTTCTAAAAATCGGAATTTTGCATTTGGGACATCGCATGCATGAACCGTTTTTTATAAGATCCTGCAAAGCAAAATCAATCACATCACGGATAGGTATTAAATTACAGTAATAAAAATAAGTAAATGAGTAATATAAAACTTTTTTAGAAAATGTATTTTTTTACTTCGACTGCTTCCAGAGATAGTTTGTCATTCTTACTCTGAAGAATCGTGTTTTGATAGTCTTCGCAAGATCCTTCATGAATTGCCTATTTCAAATGTAGAATCACAACAATGACAACGTAAAGTAATTATAATAAATTGCCAAAATCTAGTTCCAAATCTTTTTCATATTACCTCACAAGAAATACAATTAGGTTTGAGGCAAATGGGGCATTCGAACCGACTTCCACTTTCCTTCAAAACTTCCCACCTATGGAAGGAAACAAAAATATAGTATCTTGGGATTGGGAATTATAATTCGTCATTACAAAATATTTATCACTTTAATTAAATTAAATACCAGCCGGGGCAATCAGGAAGTTTGCAATGGAACGTGTTTTCCATTGTATTTTCTCCCAATTTTACAGACCTCTGTAAATGCTTTTCATACACTTCTAAAGGTACAAGCTGCAAAACGTATTATTTTAACATTGAATTCTAAATTGATTAAAAGTGTTATAAATATTAACTTCTAATGAATGGACCAATACCGCTTTAATCTCACAGTCTTGCAAATAGCAGACGCAGGTATAATTGTCATCCATGTAAGGGCACTTTACGCGGACATCTTCGTTATGCTCAACGTGCTGAATTAAACAATCTCTATACGTAGGGGCAAAACAAACAAACTATTCTAATCCATCCTAATTCGTGACAAAAAAGGTATAATAATATAATGTTCTGATCGTTTACTCACTTGCAAAATGTGTGCAGGCAATCTTGTAAAATGACACCTTCGCCTTTCTCGATTTCGGTGAAGCAGATAGGACAATCGAAACTTGTAAAATTTGGGACCAGGTTTTTCTTAATGAATCCGTTTTCAACGGTCCGAGCCGTAGCATCCTGAACATCGTAAATATTTTAAAATGCGATATATAAAAAGTTAATTCAAGCTATTTCAATGCTAAACTTAAACTTACACCAACATCCCGTAGCGATTCCAGAAGTTGACTCCAACCGCTCTTTTTCTCTCGTTCCATCAACTCCTGAAGTTTCGAATAGTCTCCGTTACCTGTCAAATTCTTGTAGGTTTCGCAACTGACACCGGTGTGTATTGCCTAATAAAAAATCATAAATTAAATCATGTAAAGGCAAATGCACACCGTCAACATAATGAATGAATGTATCAGACTTACATCACATTCCAAACAGTTTGTCTGAGAACAGCGTGGGCAAACAAATGTCTTCCTGCCTTCTCCATATTCACTACCAGCCTCCACAATCAGAAGTCTTGCACATAAAAACGTTTTTCATCTTCTTTCTTGCAATTATCAACGACCTGTCGATGTATTCTTGATACACTTCCGGCGTCACCAGCTAAACAAGAAAGTCATATCAAATCAAATATTGTTTAAGTTTATTGATCACGTCGCCGTCGCCAGTATCTCCAATCGCCAATGAAGAATAGAATTACATTTTTTCTTGCTATCTATTCATACCTCCTTTACTTCAGCATCACTTAAAATTCCTCCACACATGGTTTCGTCGGCAACCGGACAAGGGATTACAGCGCATTCTTTCTGTGATTCGATCGCTGCCTGAAGACAATTTCTACAAATGACAAGTATCGTTTTGCTTTTGACATTTGCTTACGATGCATAAAAGGAGAATGAATGATTATGATTACTCATGATAATGAACGGAAATGACAATAACTGACTTGCAGAATAAATGAAGAAACTGGCAGTTTTGCAACATGACTCCATCTCCAGCCTTTAATTTTTCGTAGCAAAATTCACAGTTTCCTCCATCCGGATTACTCAACACCGCTGAAGCTGGGACCGGTTCGAAGCTGATGGACGACATATTTTTTGCCTGTGAATATGATCAGAACAGTAAAAAGAATTGTACCGCATACCGCACACGAGCATGAGAATGACTGTTTTATTGTCTCCTGTATAGTCGATCTGGTCTACGGTTCAAAACTTACATTTGTTGCCTCCTCCCGAGCACCATTGCTGATACCGTATTCATTGTCATAATGATTATGATTACTCATGATAATGAACGGAAATGACAATAACTGACTTGCAAAATAAATGGAGAAACTGGCAGTTTTGCAACATGACTCCATCTCCAGCCTTTAATTTTTCGTAGCAAAATTCACAGTTTCCTCCATCCGGATTACTTAACACCGCTGAAGCTAGGACCGGTTCGAAGCTGATGGACGACATATTTTTTACCTGTGAAATTGCGAATATGATCAGAACAGTAAAAAGTATACCGCACACGAGCATGAGTATAACTTTAATTGTCTCCTGTAGTCGATCTGGTCTACGGTTCAAAACTTACATTTGTTGCCTCCTCCCGAGCACCATTGCTGATACCGTATTCATTGTCATAATCCGGCTCATTAGTTAACATTTCGATGCCGCCGGTCTTTCAAGTTACGTGTTTCCCCAAAACATATGATACAAAGGGCAAGAAGGACAGGACAGGGACAGGGCACTGGGGGAAGAACAGCTCGCTGAAAGAATCAACAAAGAAGAACGCAGATTATTATTTCCGTGGCCTTAACAAAATTGAGTTTTTTACCACAAAATAATGTTTTTCAAAAAGGTTCGACTACAACGTTATCATGAAACTGAAAGATGATCGCTTGGAGGTTGATTTTTTAATTACCTGACATTCATTGGTTACTTATGGATATAACAGAATACTGCTTTCAACTGTGGAACTGGCACTTTAGATAAATCCGGTTATTTCCTGAATTTAAACGAAATTTTGTCCGGTAAAATGTACACACGTATTGGTTGTATTTAACGCGTTTTAACTTTAACCCGTATTTACTGTGGTCTCTGTCGTCTGCATAAATATTTTGCACAAATACACTTTTCAAATTCTTTCCACGATTGCTTTTAAGAACTTAGCTGGCGTCGGCGAGCGAGTCTCCCTTAGAATTTATGTTGAAAGCAAAATGTAAAAACAATAGTCATTGACTCAATTGCGTACCACTTGATAAAGATTTTTTTACATCCACGATCCACCCGTGAAAAAATATACGTTTTTACAAAACGATGCGTTTGACTATGCAAACGAAACTGAACTGACGATGAGACATAAAAATTAAGTACAGCGAGAAGAGTCAAATTTGCTGATCTTTCGTCTTATTAGGTGGAAGTACTTACGCATACCATGATTTAAGCACGAAGATTAACAAATGATCTACATACTTCATGCATAATAATATGAATTAGGAGTACAGTAGAGATCCAAGTATTTCTCTGTTCTTTTTTTATTTTAGTCCGTTCGAGTCAATCCGGCATATCAAAAGGGAAATCAAGTTGCAGCGTAAAAAGGAGCCAAAGTAATATTATAATTGTGTGAAAAATAGATAAAGGTTTCCAACCAAACGCAAACAAAGACCAGACCAGATTGTGTTGACGTTTTGACTTGAATGTCCCTGCTTCATCTTCTTCGTAACTCGGGACGTGACGTTTTATGAAATGTTTTGTTATGCAAGTATTTTGTTTGTTCCTTTATAAACTATGCAGGTACTAGGTACTGATCGGAGATATTTGTTAGGTTATATTTACATATACAATTCAAGATAATCAACTTTGAGATTATCGTTATCACTTATTGTGAAAATCGGAATGCACCACTCGTAAGCAGAAATGGGAACGAATACATTTGATGCGATGAATGGCTGATATTGATGACAAGATATTTTTTTACTTTTACATTATGCTGAGAATGAAAATTAGAAATGCGTATGTTATTGTGATAGTAATGTCATTCGGGATGCATGCTTATCTTCGATCTCGTCAATGTCCAGTCTTACCGCCTGGGTTGATAAAACGGAAGACCGTTTGAATAATAACAAACTATATTGAATTCAAATTTCCAACAATGTAACAATATATGTTTACCATTCAATCAAGTATCATTGCACTGCTCCTTGGAAAATGTGGTGGCCCTTAAAAGGGCCGTTGGGTTAATATAATGTAACATCAGCGATCCTGCAGTTAACCGCCGAATCCGTAAAGGGTTCGTCCTTGTCGTTTCAAAGCATAAACGACATCCATTGCTGTCACGGTTTTCCTCTTCGCATGTTCGGTGTAGGTCACAGCATCTCGAATCACATTCTCCAGGAACACCTTCAACACTCCACGAGTCTCCTCGTAAATGAGGCCAGAGATCCGTTTTACACCACCACGACGAGCGAGACGACGAATGGCAGGTTTGGTGATTCCTTGGATGTTGTCACGGAGAACTTTACGATGACGTTTAGCGCCTCCTTTACCAAGACCCTTTCCTCCTTTTCCACGTCCAGTCATGATGAAGAATGAAGATGATGAGTTGTTGAGAGTTTAACTGTCAGCTGGTGGCACATTCGATGAGTAACACAAGCACAATAAGCTATAATGGTACAAGCTCTTTGCTTTTATGCTGAAAATCGAGAGTGCGGACGTGCCTGACGAAAAAACGGAACTCTACTTCACAACACACACAGCATAGCACAAAGGCAGGGGAGAGCAAAGCAGAATCGGTTCATTCAACTCAAGCGTGCAGTATAAGTAGTGCTGCATAATTGGCGGGAGATCATTCGCTCTGTTGAATTTACCTCGTTAACATCGCGCCTTTTCGGATAAACTGAACAACCCGTAATTGTGATTGTGATCAATTTTAACTACCTTATTCTATCCATCAATTCCATAGTCGGGATTGACTTAATGATGACGACCGGCCTGTCTTTAACCCAACGGCCCTTTTAAGGGCCACCATAGTTTACGAAGAGCAAATAAATATGAAGTGTAACTTTGACAGGTAATCGTAATATCTGGTTTTAATTTTAATTGTTCATACATAGTCATTTAAATGGGTACACACAGCGTATGTAGTTGCGATACATACAAATATTAAAGAGAAAGTTTAAATGTGATGATAGCCAAACACTAATCTTTCACTGCTCTCCAAAATAATTCCGGAAAGATTACATGATTTTTAATAATTAAAAATTGGGCTGACCTATACACTACAATTTTGTATTATTGTTCATATAAATCTTTTATGCATAGTAATTTAATTCGATCGAACTTATGCACGTTACAAAATTAAGATTAAGTATATACAATCAGTTCATTGGTTGATCCAAAAATTCATGTTTATGCTTACAATTACATCAATTGCAAAGTTCAAATTTTCAAATATCTTAATAATAAACTACATAATCGAACACTAGATGCCTACGACGGAGATCCTTCAGGTCATTGCAGACAAAAATATAATTCGCTTTTTTTCGCAATAAGAAAAACAATTTGATTCGCTTTTGCTCCGTTGGACACTCATCGTCAGCAGTAAAACAATTCATAAGGAAAGCAAAGTTATCATAAACTCACAAAAATAATTTTTCGAAATATACTTGAATTAATAACTACTAAATATAATAATACAACAAGATGAAGTCGAACTTCCGGATTTTTTAGTCTAACTCGTGTTCGATATCAAAATTATTAGTAGTAGAGTAAGCAATTGGTTTTCAATTTCAAAAACATAACTAATTACAAAACAAAGATTGCAAAAATGATTGAACAAATAATAATAATCAACGACGACTCCTACATCTACAATTTCGACGTGTTTTATCTACCAATTATCCTAAAATTCGAAAATTGAACTAAATGTGTTAGCACTACAAGTACAACAACAACAGAAAACAAATATTGGATTCATCAGTTCTAGTTTCGGTATCAGCCAGTATCGGAGACTTTCCGGAGGTAACCTTTAACATTCGCAGCAGCATCACCGCTGCTAAAAAAAATCGAACAAATAAGACAATTTGCAAACATAAACATAAAATAAAGCACAATAAAAGCGTAAACAAAAAAATTAAAGCAAACTGGAAATGGAAATGCACGTTGATGAGAGTCACATTATATTTCCCTATAACATAATTATTACTATACTTACTCTGCATACTCCGTAATAACAAACAGATCCATTAAATTCCCTGATCCCATAATTATTTCATCGATTTTTTTATGTGCGATCCCACACTCTATCTGGAATTTTTTTACATCATACTCTGCCACAGCAAGTGAGAGATTCTCGGTCAAGTCCTGAAAGTCTTGAATGCACAAAATACTTCCACAATCCAGTCGTTTATCCCTGAGTTTCCCATTGGCTCCGTAGCGGTACTTCTTTCGGAGGTCGGGAGGAAGAAGTTTTCCTTCTACATCAGGACTAAAATTTTCCTTTGGGATGAACTCAGCCTTCCACAGTGAAACAACCTCATCTTCCAGTTTGGCAGTGGCAAACATCACGAAAAATTGTTTGAGGATGGATAAGGTACTCAGAGTGAAGACGGCTTTGTCATCCAATGCATCATTCTCGTTTTTTGGCACTAAAGAGAAGTCGTCGCAATATGAAATCTCCATATTTTCAAAGTACTCCCGATTAACGGCCAATGACTGTATGTGAGCCATGGTTGGAATGATCTTCTTCTGGGCGAGGAAAAATAACATGAGTAAAGTGGCGAATCTGTTCTTCGTATCTTCCTCAGGGGTGTCAAGTACTTTGTGCACCGAACTCCAATAACGTAAAAGAGCTAAGATGGGTGGCAAGCGAAGATCCAGCGAACAAATAAATTGAATCACTTTCGCTTCTTGGACTAGCAAGTAGTTATCAAGTCGGATGTTACATCGAACTTTTGTATCGCTGTGAATGAATGAAAACACTGGTAGATTTCTCCGGTAGAAATTGAAGTTAGTGCGCCTCACAATTTGTCCAAAAAATTTGTTCCGTTTGTCTTCTTGAATTAAGCTTTGAAGCTCATCGACGTTCTCCTTTGTAAGAGCTGATGCTTCAATATTAGATCCATCAATGCTACTGGAAGCTCCATGTTTGCCTGAAATACGAAAATTAAATAAATCACATTAACATCAAATCAACCTTGCATTGTCATCAAATACAAACAATTGCCTTCCATACCGTTCAAGTCGATAAAAACGTTTACAGCATCATCACTGTTCCCAATTCCAATAAAGTCCGCTCCATATGGATGCAACGAGCATTTCTTAAACGTTTCTGAAAGAATCACATGCAAATTCCGAACAATTGACACTCGAGTGTTCAGGAAGTCTGGGGAGAGAACCAAATAATTGAGTAATTCTTCTAGTTGAGCCTCCATCGGTTTGTTCGCAAGAATGGATGAAAAATGTTGGACTATTTTTTCACTAAAGAAATCATGACTCGAGTCCTCCGTTGATTTTGTTGAGGAATTTTTCCCCGGTTGTTCTCCAACAAATTCAACCTCATCTTCATCATCGTCGTAAGGCACGACTGATAACCCCTCCGTGTCTTCATCATCGTCATCATCCTCATCAGGTTGTTCTCCTTCTCGTACAAAATTGTTGTACGAAGACTGAGGTTTCAAAATTCCTTTAGGCACTCGTGAGACAGTTTCAACAGGCTTTTTAGGCAATGGAGGTGGTGGATATGGAATGAGTTTTGGAGTTGGCAAAAGTGCCTGCTTTTGTGGATTCACGGGAATTAAATTGGGGTTTTGATTGCCCCTTCCATTGCTCACTGGATTCCTGACTAAACTTTTTGGATGATTGGGACTGTTCCAATTTGTTCTGGCTTGTGCTTGTGACTGCATCTGTGATTGTGTCTGTGCTCTGAATGAATTTCCATTTGCGTTGGAATTGGAATTACGATTTATCGGATTGTTGTTGTCCAGCTGCCTTAAAAATGAGGATCTCTTCCAATCGAATTCTTGTTTCTTCTTGGCTAAAATTAAACATAGAATTAAACAATCGAAAGAAATCAATGAAAGAGCGGTAAGATTTTGTAATTTAATCACAATTAAATTACAAAATCTTACCAACAAGAGGCGGTCTTGCTGATTCACTCTCATTCTCATCATCGTCTTGCATCCATTCCGGAAGATTAGGATTATATTTTTTTTGCCTAAGCGTTTGTTTAGGCAGACCTTGTTCATAGAGCGGATTCGGTAGTAGACTAGGAATAGGGGAAGAAGATGAATCCATCCCCATCGATCGAACTGGCCTTTCCCATGCAACTTGATTTGGGGGCGTATCCCGGAAGTCCGAGCCTTGCATTACTTTAAACAGAACAAAGTCACTTTCAGACTTACTTTTTTAAAAGTTCGATTGAAATTATAATTAAAAGTTACGTGTTTTACAGGAATTAGATCTGGAATGGGTTGGTGTTCCATTGTTTCTGTCCATTAAACTTGGAATTGGTTGGTCACCAGCCGTTGCTCCGTATGAAGCAAGTTGCATCAGTTTAGACACAGTTGGACCTCCTGGATTTCGTCGAATTTGAGTGTGTGTTTTATCTGGGAAAGCAAATGGCGGTTGCTGATCGTTGGTGAAAACGGCAGCAGAACTGCCAGCAGCAGGTGAATAATCTGAAAAGAAAAAGTCATTAGTTAAAAATTGAGTTCCCACAGATTGCGACTTGAGAATTTTACGAAGTAAAGCCAACCATACCAAAAGGTGGGAGGGGTGACGAATTCTGGTCCATCGTTGGATCTCCAAAACCAAGTGACATTAAAGGAGCAGGCGGAGGAGGGGCCGGAACATGATTCAACAATGGCGGCGCAAATATATCTGGACTTGGATAGTCATTCACTGTCCCAAAATCCATTGATGATGATAATGACGGCGGGGGAAACGGAGGAGGAATTGATAACAATGGAACTGGTTTAGGAGGTTCTGCCATGATAGGATTAAAAGGAGGAGTATCTGCTACTGAGGGGCGCGATCCACAACCATCTAGACCATCAAATGTTGGAGGAAACAGGGTATTATCATCATTATTTGGAGGGTGAAAAGGAACACGCGTGTTATCAAAACGCTTGAAAGGACTACTGTCATTGAAGCTGGATTGTGCACGGGCACCAAAATTATTTTGTGGAGTCCATGGCCTAGGACCCCGTGAAGGAGATGGGAAATTATTGCCAAATGGACTATCAGAACGAGGACCAGGTCCTCCAAAATTGTTGAATCCACGACCTTTGTTAGGAACATCCGCTTGAAATCTTGTATTCACATCGTAGGGTAAAACCCGGGTTTGTTCTTTATGAGCTTGAGGATCTCGAAGGATTTTCCCAGATCCCCTTTCCTCCCGAAAATTATTTATGCCCCACATTTTCAGATTGTCTTGTTTAATTGAAATCGAGCACTACGTCTAGAAGGGCCATAATGTGTAATGAATTGCCACTTGTCGAAAACGTCCAAGACTTGTCGTTCTTTTCATTTAATTATTCGCCACTGTCACATTCTTCCAACTTTGCAACTTGGTCTCTTTAATTTTAAATGACACCTCCAGGATCATCCACATTTATTCAACTGACATTATCATAACTAATTTCAAGTGTGTCGCTGTTTTATTACGCAATTTTAGTTGGAACATTCAAAGGGCCTACATCAGTTTCCAAAAGAATGCAATAATGCATTTCATTACAAATTGAATGGAATTTCGAACCATAAACACAACAAAATCCATTAAAATTACATTAGACGAAAAAGTCGAGTTTTTGAAAATTGATTGGCGCTCTTCATGCATAGAATACTGGAACGCAATGAGATTTGGGCTCGTATGGAGAAGCATGCACCAAACCAATTTGTCTTTGTCTGCTTTGGAATGATGAACAAAACTATTACGTAGCTGAGCTTGCGAAGCTAGTATTGAGAATGACTTGACCGTCTGTCTGTGCACGCGATAACTTTCGAAAGAGGTCACCGATTGATCTCAAATTTGGGACAAAGGTTCCTTGCATAATGAGGATGCCACCTATTTCTTTTCACAATTTTAGGACAAGCATTAACGGCAGTGTCAAAGATTGATAATTATTTTAAATGACAGTGTATGGTTTTTAATACATAGTTCAATCGAAAGCTCGTAAAAAATGTAGTAAAACAGCGTGTTTAGAATTTCAAAAAGTCGTAACGGTAAACGGCCTGAGGCCGTTAAAAAAATTTCTATGAAGTTTTTAGCTTGTGATAGCTCGTTCGAAACTACTTAAAAAACTGAGTCAAACTACTGCTGCTTTGAAATTCCGAAAAACTTTCACGGTCAACCGCAGGGAGCGGTTATAACTTTTTTAATCAAAAATCTCGTGATACCTAATTCGTAAGGTGTTTTCGAACACTTTTCGTGCATCCATATTGTAATAACTTTCATACGAAGAATTCGTGGGTGCCAAGTGCAAAGAACTGTTGTCTTTGACAGCGTATATCAAAAATCTCGTGATACCTAATTCGTAAGGTGTTTTCGAACACTTTTCGTGCATCCATATTGTAATAACTTTCATACGAAGAATTCGTGGGTGCCAAGTGCAAAGAACTGTTTTCTTTGACAGCGTATGAAACTTGAGAGACATTAAAACAGTGACCTCTTTCGAAAGTTATCGCGTGCACGGACAGACGGTCAAGTCATTCTCAATATAGCTTCGCAAGCTCAGCTAGGTAGAAATTAATTATGTATGAATGAATATTTATGAAATGATAACAAATTTTAATTGATTTTTATGTATTTATTTCTACTTTTTGAATTACATGATGATGTTGATGACATGGTTAAAAGTAATTTAGAATTTGGACATAAACAAAAATACAATTATTACGATTCATGGAGGACCGAAAAATTTAATTGACGCAACGCATACACAAGACCATTTAATTTTGTCACGCTCGACTTCATTCTAGGAAGATTATTAGTTGTGATTCATAAATACTGTGACAATTTCAAAGGAAATGGAAGTTCGATTGTTCTGTTTTACTTTTACTCAAATCACGTTAATTTATTTTCACGATATTTGATATCACTGATCGAATGACTGGATTTGAAAATTACACATTCCTCCTATATGTCCATTACAACCTTTTCAGTTTCCATTTATTAACCTGTGGTGTGGTGATTTTAGTTTAACTTGAGAAAATATCTGTTTCGATTTAATGTAAATCAATTGTAATATAAGACTACTATCAATCTATAAAAAGTTATAAAAGTAAATGTAACAACGTCACAGATCCTTCCCTATATTAAGTATACAACATACGAAATAAAAAGTAAAATAATAGGTACTTGAAAACAAAATGTGAATTACTAAATTCAATTTTTACACACCTTCATTTAATTTTCATCAATTCATCATAAATTAACATTTTCATTGTCATAATATAATTTACAAGTATGGATAATGGATAAGCACAAAAAACTATTTCGTACGTTAGCTAGATCTAAAGTGTGCATTTAAGTGTGCAGTAAACTATTCATCATGACTTATGACAAATACTATTTTTCATGAATTAATACATTTTGGTTGGACATATTAATCGTACATCAATTCACACTAATACGGACCTTACAGTTTAATAATATATAACTAACTCATACTCTTTATGCCGTTATAGAAATAGAAAAATAAAAATGTCACAAAAATAAATAATAGAGCATGAAATTAACATCATAATTTTATTGAATTTTCTAAAATACCATTTCCCGACTTTTTGCTTGGCAAAATTATTCCTTAAGATCTCGGCTAACTTACGATTAGATTAGTTCAGTGTAGTCTATGCCATAAACATGTTCATCTTTAAAGTTTCTCACAAACGATTAGTAATTTTTCTACATTCACGAGCATTCTAGGTACACAATAGCTTTTCAAGTACCCTGTTCCACAGTTACATTCCAAGTACCCTATTCCAGTTATAATATCAAAAGCAAGGAAACTCGAAAGTGTTTGAGATGTTAGACGTATAAATTATTTTTTTTTAATTTGTTGCATTGATTTTTTATTTTGTTCTTCTACTTCTTCTACAGAATTAGAATAATTAAATGTTTAAGAAAATTACGTGATTAAAGTATGAGATTCATTTAGCACATCATTTTCAATCTAACACACTAAATTATGAAATATCATTTTGTAAGTAATTTAGGATAATTTAAGTTTGTGTTTAGTTTTGGATTACACCCAAAGAAAACTAGAATAGAGTTTGACTTTATTAAACGAGAATCTATATTACTTAACCAATTATGTTGTTATCTGATATATAATATATAGTGTTCTATATTAATTATTAATTAACCTTTTTAGTAAAAGTATTAGGTAATTAGATATCTATATTTAATTAAAATATTGGAGATGAAGCAATTAAAGATTTGAGATGAAAAAGTTTTAAGTAAAACCGCTTTAAGCAATCCTACACCAATTCCGTTTTGGTTGATTGACTCTGACTCAATCTACTAATTACTGATATAATTTCGACTTGGGTCCAGTAATTATTATATCTTCGGTCCTTTCGATTTACTTAGAATTGGCAAGCTTCCCTATCTGTAAAAAATATCATTTTCACCCTCATTTTCACATTCTGCAAATATGTAATGTATGTATTAACAATGAATATTGTATATACATGATTATAATTAGAATATTAAGAAATAGTTATTTTAGTCAAATACGAACTAAGTAGCCTGAAACTATTTACCTTGTGAAATGTAAATATTTAAATCGTTCATGATTCATGTTCATCTACCAAATAAATGCCACATCATCAGCCAAAATGCCTGCTTATTCTATTAATTCCAAATGCATTCTAATTTTCTGCATACAACTGTTCTTTGAAATAAAAATCCAAAATTTGAACTTGTATCCCTGTACAATTTGATCCGGCTATATGTTTCAATTTGGTGATTGGCAATTTGGATTCAAGTATTCAAGATTTCTTTGACAAAGTTAATTATACAGAATTCTAAAGCTATTTTTTATAAGATTATATTACGCAAATATTTAAATATTTATATATTGATTTGAACTAATTTTTATTTAGATTATATAGAGTATTATTCATTCGTTTTCCTCTAGGTACATGTACATCAATACACCAGTCCTCCTCGTCTGTATCATTGTGCGTGGACAATGACTTTGCATCATTCAAAAGTTTAAAGAAATTCATCATTCAAAGAATTGATTTTTGACATTTTATTTTAGGTTTCATTTCTGACAATTGAAAAGTTGAATAAGGAATGCATTTTCATAAATGGTTCCATCTGTTTGCTTTAGTCATTTTAAAAACTGTTTGCTTCACATCATATAAAAGCCCATGAAATCCGTATTTCCTTCCGCAACAACCATTTTAAAACTTATTTCTACAATTAAAATAGCTGCATATAGTTTCCCATTTTTTGTAAAATTGAAACATGCTCTTGATTTTGTATCTGATTTTAATTTGCTCATAATATGTACCCCAAAAAAAATCTCAACATTTTTGTAAGTGGATTTCCTTTTCCGGATTTCGTAATATTTGGCATCACTTCAACATCATAACTCTAATTGATATCATGAAATACTTTGTAAGTTTTCTCTTGATCAAGTTACGTTCTACGTATGTATTTTCAAAGAAAAAATTTCATCATGCACTTTTAAACCATGGAATGTCCATTTCAAATCGCTTCTGCGTAGGACTCTTCAATTGAATGTGCCCTTCGAACTCTATTGTTGTTTAGAGTTTCTCCTCGGATTCCGTTCCCATTGACGAAGG